>JAAAKO020005288.1:0-20072 GCA_010015015.2 Bolitophila cinerea | reverse complement strand
CTGCAAGTGTATTTTGAGTGGAGGCTTCAAAAGCCTCTCAGTTCGTATTTCTTACATGTTTGTATTGGACTGCAGTTACTTCAACTTCAGAATCTATATTAAAACGTATCCACCTGGTTGGCCAAGTGAGGCCTATAGCAAACCAACTAGATATAGGGTAGCAAATGTCCAGCCAGTTATATTCCAGTATGCTTCGGCTTTCTTCCGGTCTTAGAGCTTTTTTGAGGTTCCTAATACCGGATATCGAGAGGTCCTAGGCATGAGTATCTGCGCCATGAAAATGTAGGGCAGTTCCATAAGATATGTTCCGACGTTTCTATAGTGCTGTCTTTCTCGCTGTAGGTGCATTTATCAGACACTAGTCTGACAGACCTATTTTATGTTCTAGATATGCGTTCTTATCTATAATTTATCTCCAAATTTTTAATCTCACATTTTATAAAATTTATGTATATATCACTTCTTTAAATTCACTTTCATTTCATAGATATATTGATATGCTAAAAAAGCTTGATTTAAAATGTAGTCCTACGGCATGCATTTATTTTTGTTGTGTTATTATATTTTTAAAAGCTTTTTGTTATAATCTTAAATATATTCGCATAACTTGCTCCACGTATAATTTCCATATTTTAATTTGCCGTTTTTTTTCTGTTATCTACCCCAATCTCTGTAGTGCTGGAACGATTGCGCCACCTCCGCCAAACTAAATCATCGCGCCCAGCTGGACGTCATCCGGCTGAGTGTGCTGTCGATGGTGCGCGACGGCTCCCTGACGTCGGCCGACATTGCGTGGCGCTCCTCGGCCAGTGCAACGTCGCCCAGCCAGTGTCTGGTCACGTGGGAGGTGTCCGGCGGAGGCCTTATGGGTAACCTATTGACGGACACACCAGACGTTCAACTGTCGCTGTGGCCCGACTCCAAGTATCGCATTCAAGTCACGTGCAAAAATAAGGTAAGCTTGTTGAAATGTGAATTCAGCATTACTTTCGTAATACGTAACTTCCACTCTTGCCAACCATATTTGTATCAACACTATATTTTATATAACTTACAGTTATCACTTATCACTACCTTTTGAATAAATACAGTATTTTTATGCTACAAAATTCCTAATGCTTTTACAACCGATTTCCATAGCATGTCTCCAACAGGTTTTGGGCTCAGCGATCGTGTAAAAAGTGCATTCATTAAAAATAAGTAAAAGTAGTAAAAATTCCGGTATTTTTGTCGAGTTCTTGTGAATCGCGGAAGTGTGGTTAGAAACGGTAATTACGATGGGCAAAGACATACACTTCGATAAATTGAAGGCAGCGAAAACTACGTGCAATGGGAATTGAACATGTTGGCGTTCCTGCGTACACGAGATTTGGTAAAATTTGTGAAACCCAGTCCAGATACAGAAACCGCTGACGACAAATTGTAACGTGCACTTGGATGGCTCTTCCTCGCGTGTGAGGATCACGTAAAACACCATTTTGGAAAAGATTACTCGCCCCTCACAATATGGACAACATTGCACAAGACATTTGCCGAGACGGGTCAGGATTTGAAGTTGAGCGCAGTCGTCGCTCGGACAACAACAGATCTTGAGAACTGTGATTCAATTGATGACTACATCGGGCGAATGATGGATGCGTGGCGTCGCTGCACTGAAGCAAAAGTGATTTTTGATGATAACACAGTGGCGCTGTTTATGGTCGCGCATTTAGGCCGCACCGAAAGGAATCGTTTAAACGGAGTCTCGTCTTGGATGTGGCCAGTTTGGGCATTTTCGGAACAAATGTCCAAACGATAGTAGCGCATCGAATAACGGCGAAAATAACAGCTACAATAAAACGAGCGATGCAAAATTCGCACATGGATTTTCGGCCATGTAACGAGCGAGGAGCAGCGACGATTGGTTTGTCGATAGTGGTGCATCACGTGACGTGATATTTTAAGTGATTTTCAGCCTTTGACTAATAGCGCCAACATCTCATTGGCAGACGACCGAAAATTAGAGGTTGCTGGTTGCGGGACGGCACACATTGTTGTGAACAAAGTCGACATTGTAGTTCGCAACGTGTTGTATGTGCCAAGCTTAAAGGCGAATTTGCTATCTGTTGAGGCAATCATGACCGCTGGAAACCGAGTCACTTTTGATGATGGAGTTATGAGAGTTTTCAGTCGTCGGACAGGCGATTTGGTGTTAACGGCCAAACCGTTGGCTGGCATACTTCACGAGACAACAGTGCCATACACGATACAGCAAAACGGCGTAGCCGAGCGCATGAACCGAACATTAATAGAGCGTGCCTGTATGTTGTCAGATGGCGAGCTCGGAAAAGAGCTTTCGGCCGAAGCTGTACCCCACGCTGCTTTCCTAATTAACCGATTAGTGAATCGTTTAGTTGGCGACTGTTCACTAGAAGATGTTTGGTCTGGCGAGAAGCCTGACCTGTAAGAATTAATGATCTTTGGAAATTCAGCATTGGCGCAAGTTCCGAAGGTGAAACGCTCAAAATGGGATCAAAAGGCGATTGAGGTGCAATTTGTTGGGTATGCCGACACTCAAAAAGCATATCGATTATACGATCTATCGACCAAGAAAATCCTCAACAGCCGAGATGCGACTTTCCTCTGGCACCAAAAATTGTGAGAATCAGTTCGGCGCTAGTTGTTAACGACAGTGATGATGATAAGCCCACGAATTCAGTTAGGGAAAACTCCGTGGATGATTCAATCGAGACTCAGCGTGGTGAGGCTTCCAACGTGGATGTTTCATTCGGCGATTTATATGATGGCGAATTTGAGGACGCTTTTGATAATGCAGACTACAAACCACCAGAGAATGTCATTCTACCGGCAAGTGATGAATTGCGACATTCAACCCGAACCACGCGTCCCGTCGTTCGAGATGACTTCATCACATACTTTGCTCGCGATTGTGCAGCGGAGGATCCATCGACTCGTGAAGAGGCACTCGATGCTCGATGCTCACGATGGCCGACAATGGATGGAAGCGATGAAGGAGGAACTAGAGTCGTTCGCAGTGAATGGAACTTGGACATTGGTGGACCTGCCACAAGGAAGAAAACCCGTAAAAAAACAAGTGGGTATTTAAGCGCAAGGGTGCTGAGGATGGCACTGTTGTACGGCATAAAGCTCGCGGTACTTTAAATGAAGACAGTTTTACAGTCCGAAGGTTTCGAGGATGGTTCAGGATGAGTTTGCAAATTACACCGAGCGATGTACGGACTGAAGCAATGTGGACGTCAATGGAATCATTGCTTGGACGCCGTATTGCTATCATTCAACTTAAAGGGGTCCAGCGAAGACCCGTACGTCTACTACACCGACGGCGGCGATTTGGTTGTCGCCATTTATGTAGACGATTTACTGATTTTTTGGAAAGATGGTTCGGTTCGAGACGAACTTAAGGCCAAACTATCAAAAACGTTTCACATTAAGGATTAGGAATAGCGACAACATTCGTTGGAATGACTATTGAATGTGGTAAAGGGACCATCAGCATCAACCAAGAGTCGTATGCCAGAGAAGTACTTGATAGATTCGGTTTGGGAGACTGTAAAACTGCATCTTCTCCATGCGATTTATCACAGAAGATGTAAGAAGAATCCAATACAAATGTTCAATTTCGCGAGGCTGTGGGAAGCTTGTTATTTTTAGTCCAAGTAACCAGACCAGATCTAGCATTCGCCATCAGTAATGTGAGTCGATTCAACGACAGACATAATGATTCTCACTGGACTGCCATAAAACGGATCATGCGCTACATCAAGGGCACCATCGGATATCGCTTAGTCTACCGTGACGATTTAATGGGGTCAATTCATGGCTTCGTCGATGCATACTGAGGAAACGATATGGACGAGCGTCGATCTTTTTCTGGTTACGCTACAAAATTTCTAATACTTTTACAACCGATTTCCATAGCATCTCTCCAGCATCGATTCCGCCTGACAGCGTCGAAACTGAAAGGTTTTTTTTCGGGATATGGCCAAATTGTTACTAAAATTCGATCATCATTGAACGACGAGAGCTCAGACATATTGAGCTTTTTGAGATCTTACTTTAAGTCAAAAAAAATTAAGAACAACTAAAATGTATTTTCTAACTTACTACTTTTTTACCTGTAATATTTCTTATTATTTAAAATTAAAGTGAAACATTGAATTAGAAATATGTTTTTGAGTTAATTTGTTATGTTGCCAGCACCGGGATTGAAATGTTTCAGTACCGCAATCCTGGTTTTGGAAAAATATTCCGGGATTTGAAGCCTTAATCAGCACCTTGTCGAGCATAGTTCGACAAACTCCTATGTCGTCTAGCGGCCTCAACTATAAACATGCAATGACTGAGCGAAAGCGTGGACAGGCCTCAGCAGGGGTGTGTAATTGAAAAGTCTAATAATCCGGGGCATTTTTGTTGTGATTCATTTATTGACGATATATTACATTTATTTTGCCTAAAACTATTTGTTTGTATTCGCCAGTATTGGAAACTCTTTATTATCGGGGCCCTGACACTCATATTACATATATATAAATATATATATTATTATGAAGAATTTCCTAATGAGTTATATGATAAGCAATCTTATCTACGATTCTAGTTCTGTATACTGTATTGTGTATTGTGTATAGTTGTAGATTCGATAACTCGATAACTCGATAAATACTATATAGCTAGAGCTACCTAATATAGGTATGTACATATGGTTCACTTTAAACTTTAAAGTTTTCAAGCATTGCGGATCGATAATTTAGTGATTATCATGAAGTCCTCAATTGAAAATGAATCACTGTCGATTCAATAGGCCATGTCTATATATTTCAATTAGAGTGATTTAGAAATAGATAAAATAAACTAAATCAAAATACAAAAGCTCCCGCAAAGTTGACACTTGTTCGAACTGTGTTGATCTCGTTCGCAGTTTGTTTACCTCAAATTAAAACCCGATTTGATGGCTATACTAAAAAAAGCGTTTGCACACAAACAAGAGCAGAGCACAAAATCTGTTTTTCTATATATGTACATTTTAATATTACAAATCATTATTTAAAATTGTATATAATGTAAATGTAAATAAATGTAAATATATTATGTATTTTATTTCGCAAAAGACATGATCTTTCGGGGATTTTTCCGAATGGTATATCAATTTATGTATTCAATACCTACATATATGTATATATATATATTATAAATTATATACTTGTTTTATTTATCAATAAAACTAGTTTCCACTGCTGTTGTCACACACACACACATTAACGAACGCATACATCAACATAATAATATGCATTTGCAAAGATAATACAAAGAACACAATACTTAATTAAAATTTGACACTTTTACAATATGAATAATGTTTCAAAAAGCTTGTTTGTTTAGGCAAAGATATCTTATAAAGATATCGCGCGGCGGACAAGGTGCGTACGTAATAATAATAATCTTTTTGAGTTTTGTTTTTTTCGTTACTTTATCGTTTACTTTTTGCATTTCTCTCCGAAATGCACTTTTGTAAAGGATTTTAGGACATAGTCAGTGAGCTACTTACAGATCAGATAGACAAGTACTCCCAGCATCGCCGCCATTGCTAGGAACACTAAAATTCGTTGAAATTCCCGAATTTTGCTTGCGAAGATTCACAGAAAAAACGCCAAAACTTGCAATCCTTAAAAGTTTAAATAATTAATTCAAAAACTTTTTGCACTTAAGCTCTAGGCGCGCTATCGCTTAAAAGCTACACGTTATACTGACGCTGATCAACGTCTATCAGCTATATTTATGAAGTTGTTAGCATTTTTTTACTATATATGTATACACAGTGTTTGTAGTCAATTAGATACCTAACACACACATACACACACACACGAAAACACACGCGGAGGGGCACTCAAGCGCGGAAGACAATCAGCAGCCGCGTCGTCGCGTCGTCGACAACAAGTGGCCAAAAAAAAATGCCAGTGATAAAATAATTAGTCAAATCAGTTGATGGACATTATCAAAGTTACACGGTCCGATAAATGTTCGATTGTATATTTACGTAGAAACGGTGTTGTGTGTAAACGTGCGCGCGCGTATTGCTTCTGCGTCAACATTTAAACGACGATGGTCGATGAGCGATTCGCGCGAGAATTTAATAAAACAAAAAAAAAACAAAAAATCAAATGTTATATGTATATACTAGCGGTGAAATGTTTGTCAGTTATATACTATATTCGTACAAGGAGATTTGTTTATATTTAATTTCGTACGATAAGTAGAGTTTATGGAAACATCCCAAAAGTTCCATTGAATAACACACACAAAAATGCTAATTACACAAGAGCATTATTTAAAATATGCTCTCAATTATCAGTTATGCAAAACTTCATGTGTCTGTTATGAATAATACAAAAATGTACCGATACTTTTGTTTACCTATTTAAATAATTTTATTTATCACAAAAAGGCGATAAAAAATAATTCTTAAGCTTTGTATTCAATTATTAAACTTTGCATTCATCTTTCCGGCCAAAAGCATAGGATTTATCAATTTCCGGCTTTTGGCCCCATGAGCCAATTTTGCATTTTTCCAGTCATATATTATTATTAAAAAAACACACATTCTCATTTGATTATCACACTCTGCTGTGAACCCACTGAACCTACATAATTGCACGAGAGGGGTATTCCCAAAATGCGATTAGGATTACTATCTATAATGTCAATTTTACATTATTTTCATCAATTATAAATAATAATTATTTATAAACAAAAAGCTAATGATTTTAATTTTCCTTTTTGCAGAGACACAAACATGAAAGGTATGAAATTACAATCGGCACTGGCGCGGAGACGCGATGCAGATCAATTGAAGGTGGAAAAATCGGCGGCCGTTAATAGTTACTTTGACAAATGGGGAAAAATTACGTCCAGGTGAATATGTCGTATATAATTAAATTTAAGATATACAGGGTGACAGCGTCGCGTTAAAATAAGTAATTAGCTACAACTCAAAATATTATTATATATAAAATTATAAATAATACAATTTTAGTTTTAGCGATTTTTAAGTTTTGATTTTGATACTATGTTTTCAATCGCTAAAATTATTGAACATTTTAAAACGACATTTTAAAAAATATAGGATATTGATGTAGGTACTCGTTGGATCCGGACAAAACATATAATTTATGAGAAAAGAGCAAAACATAATTCAAAAGAAAAGCTATTTAAAAAAAATACACCTTGGCAAAAACAATTAAATTCTATGTTTGTTATCTCACTGTTGATCCATAATTAGCCCGAGGCCCTTTGTCCCGAACTCTGTCTTTCTGACACAAGTGCTTTCTTCAAGCACGATGATTCCCTTGATGACCTGGTCACGGTAAAACTGGTAACTCACGTCTATCTGTTACCGCATCCAAAGACGGATAGACGCTCGTCGTTTGCCATGGAAATATAAGGGTGTTCAATCGTTTTTAAGTCTGATAAAATGTTTCTGCGATAGGTCAAATGTCGAAATGCTCCACAGTCTATAAACCAATCCTCGTTTTAAAGGTCGCAACCAACTGTTACGAATGCGTTCGTAAATTTTGCGTCTGGCGATTTTCCTGTACTGCTGGCAGAGTTTCCGGTTCCACTAGTCGATATTCTCGAACTTGGGCACTTGTTTTTGTAGTGACTGAGCTGACCGCATCCTAAACACTTGATGTTAGGCTTTCTACATTGGCTCTTGCCCGAGCCGTTTAAACCAGCCGGCGTCTTGACCCGATTGCCGCTGTACAATGCTGTATCCGTTCGGCCGGTGGCTGGCGTCAAGTTTAACAGCATCGACTTGACCTTCTTCACGCTGATGGCCATGCCACTGCCTGCGAGGCCCATCACGAACGACTGATACGTTGAACCAAGTCTACCAATCATCAGAAGAGCGACAACCCTATCGACGATGATGACTTTTGCGTCTGTGCATCGCTTCCATGATTCCATCATTTTTCCGATGTAATTTTTAATGGATGAACAATATCCAGACGGGTAGTGGTAGTGCCTACCTCGCGATATATTCCAGATTCCTTATATTTTTTAATTTTTTCATATGTGTTTTTATTGAAGATACGAACAATGGACCACACCGGAGTACTACCAACAAGCCGACGACAAATTTCGCCAGGAAAAAGAGAAGAAGGTGCGTCACGAACAAATGGAGGTGAGCCGCGAGAAGCTCAGGCAACTGCTGCAAACGGAAAAGCAAATGCTGGACAATGAATTGGAAGGTATATAAGGCTCTGTGATTTAATATTTCCCACAAAAATGGGTACATATTTATACATTTACACCCTTATTTAAACACTTATGGATTATCTGGAAATAATAGTTTTTGTTGTTAGGGTAGCTTTCAATTTATAATAAAAATAACCTCTCTCTCTCTCTTTAATTCCAGAGATGCGACGTCCACGCGGCGGCCGTCGTTTGTCCACCGACCAACTGCGTGAGATCCAAGAAAACAACCAGCGCACCGCAGACGAACGCCGTCGTCTCGAGCTAGAGTCACGCCTCTACAAGAAATGGCGCAATGGATTCTGCGAAGACTCCATCCTGCTCGACTCAAAATCCGACCACGAGGCACTGGCCAAAATGAATTGGCTTGATCGGCAGGTGGCCGCACAGATGGAACTGGAACAGGAACGACGCGACAACGAGAATCGGCAGCTACGTTTACACGAGGCGTCGGTGGAACAGCAAAAATTCCTGCACGTGCGTCGTCAACAGCGCGACGACGAAATCAAGGAGCTAGATGTGTTCCAGGACAAACATGTGGCAGAGTTGCGTCAGCGCGAACTCGAAGTGGATCACCTGCGCACCGAGGAGGCCTGCCTGAAGATTCGTCGGCAAGAGATCAACGAGGAGTACGCAAGCCTTGAGTCCAGTGTACAGCGTCGCAAGGAGCGCATTGGTTCCGCGTTTAACGAGCGTCGCATCAAGATGATGTTGCGACAGCGTTCGGATGCAGTGCGTCAGGATCTCCGCGACGACATTGAGCTGTTGACCCGCATAAGTGTGGGCTGCACGAATCCACAGATTGCGCAGCTAAAAGAAAAGTTTGAGATGCAGTACGATCTAGAGATTCAGAAACAATCACAGATAGAGGCGATGTACGAGTCAGAGGCTAAACAGTGTCTCGTCAAACAGGAGCAGATTTGGGATCAAGAGGCCATGTCACGTGAGCGCACTCTAAAGCAGTTAATCGGTGAGCAAGTACAGGCCATCCAGGAACAACTAGAGCATAATGTTCAGCGCCAGCAGTCCACCATTGGCATTGCTGAAAAACACTTGACAGCCATCGAGAATTCTAACCAGCGGCTTAAAGGGTTACATGCTAGTCACGCGAGTGATGAAGATTCATTAGACATGCGATCCGTGGCATCCGCAGAGGCAACTCCACGTAGTGGTGTTGTCGAGAGGATCAATAAATTGCACATGGCCGACAAAGATTTAGTGGAACTGAGTGCTCCACGTTTCGGCCGCAAAAAGATCGCCTGGAATTAAGTTCGCCTCACGATGCCATCATAATGTAAGCCTAATATGCATTTCCAGAATCTTCCGTTGTATTTGACTAGAAAAACAAATGGTTTTTAAATAGTTTGTTTATTTTGATAAATCTACAATAATAAATGAAATATTACATCAAAAGAATCATATTATTATTACATAATTGGTTTGTTTTTATAAGCATAAATGTTGCACATAGACAATTACGTTTTCGTTTTTTTTATATTAACGTTTACACCTCAAACACATCACTATATAGACATAATACATTTACATATTCGACGATATATTGTTGTACTTTGTAATTTGAGATTAAATTACATAAGTTCTTGGATTTAGGGTGTGTGTTTGTATGTGTATACACAATAAAATACAAAAAATTGACATTGTTATTACTTTACTCACAATTTGATTTATTGGTTTCTTGGTTCTCGATACTCTCTGTATATCTCAATTCGAATCGCTGGGACCTTGATCTTGTATTTTGTGTGTGTGTGTGTGTGTGGATGTTTGTTGTTTTTGTTCTTGTAAAAGCGCCTTAATACACAACAAAAATAATATCACAAATATTTTATGTTTATTCTTTCGCATTATTTTTACACCGCGCGTTTATAGTTTATATAAAAAAGCTTCTTTAAAAATACACGGGTGCGGGAGAGTTGATTGAATACAAAAATTTAGAGGACTTTATCCTCTTACGATTACCGTGTTGTGGTGGTAGTGGTGGTTCGGACATTAGAGTTACATTTATACATGCATAATACACACTTATTGTAGTTTATTCGTAGGTTTGTTGTTGTTGTATATTTTAATAATATTTATAGTATAATGAACGGTTTTATTCTGATTGAGTAGTTGATTGTGTGTGTGTGTTTTCGTGTGATACAAAAAGGCTAAAACATTGGAAAGGGAAAGCGTTTGAGGACAATCATGCAAAACAGCAAGTGTGTACACATTAAGGAGGCAATTGTTTTCTGAAATCATATATTAGTCAAGTAATTAAATAAGGTGCACACTGAGCAATGTAATCCCATGGATCTGATATCAACATTTTAATTCACACAGCATAACATCACATTAGTTCAGAACTAAAACCTAATATACAACTTTCGTCACTATAGAATCATAAGAGAAGAGAAGTCGCTTAAACATTGTGAATGTGTGTGTGGTTTTTGGAGAATTGTATGGTAAATTTGCAGAGAATATTTATGTTGTCAGTTTTGTCTGTGTTTGTGTGGTTTTTTTATATAATTATCATTATTATTAATATATTAAATAAATCAAATAAAAACAATAAGAACTACGTCTACCAGGTCAAAGTAAACTGCACCGAGACAGCCAACTGTCCGACTTTCTTGACGGTTCGATGGCGCGCAATTGATGGCCACCCTTTGGTGGATTGTTGGCTTCCTATTTTGTTGTTACAAAAATGCATACAGATAAATACGAATACTGACAGAGTTAAACAAGAGAAAGACAAATTACCATTCGCTTTTCCATTTTAGCTTTGATGTCGTTGGCCAGTGTGAAGAAGGCATCCTCCACATTGATGCTGGCCTTTGCCGAGGTCTCCATAAACTTGATGCCGTACTCAACGGCCAGCTGTTCGCCACGCTCCTTGGTCACCTAAATGTGTAACGTTGAAGAATATGCGTTAGAGTTTTTGTTCAAATAATTGTTTATGGCTTTTACCTGTCGCTTGTCGTTCAGCTCACACTTGTTTCCGAGCAACATTTTCTCAACGTCTGCGGATGCATTCTCTTCGATGTTCCGAATCCAGTTCTTAATGTTTTCAAAGGACTTTTCCTGTGTGATGTCGTACACGAGCATAATGCCCATGGCACCGCGATAGTAGGCAGTTGTTATTGTGCGGAAACGCTCCTGGCCGGCGGTGTCCCTTTAAAAATGGCATCAAATGGCAAATGGGTTAGCTAACTATGAGGGAAAACCGATAAATGTGCGCTTACCATATTTGTAATTTGATTTTTTTACCATCCAGCTCGATAGTTCTGATTTTAAAGTCGATGCCTAGAAACAGATTATGTTTGATATTATAGATTTAAAAGGTGGTTGAGAGATTTTAGGAGCTGAAATATTCGAGAAGAAAAGCAAAGAGACATTCAGCAACAGATAATGATAATCGCGATTGCTTTTTTATATTGGAATAATTCTGTGGTCTTGTAATCAGCGGTAACATTGTGGTTAGTTTTCCAGAAAATTCGGCAGCGATCTAGTACTATTTGTTCAATACATGTAATGCTTGTAGGAAAGTACATTTCCCGGGTAAGTTTATAGTGTAGTTCAGATAGTTTGAAATCCTGAAAAAATCCTGAAAGTCCAATGCCTTATGAAAAGCTTATATTTGGTTTATTTTGATCAATTTCTCTAATGCTTTTTTAATTACCGTTGGCTCCTAAAATTTGACTGTTTAGCCAAAAAATTCAAAATATTTGCAGACTAATAAATAATTGTACTAGTATTAGTTCAGTGGGTGTATTTTTATTATGGCTATGGAGTCAGAGTCGGTAAAGTCGTTCATTTTTTGTAGTAGTCGGAGTCGTTAATTTATACTGACTCCGACTCTAATAAAAAATGGCTATGCCAGATGACATTTCACATGGCTCTGTTCCAGAAAGCCGTGAAATACTACAATTTGCGGTAACTCACCTTATGGGGGAAATCTTAAGCGGTTTTATAATATCTCTTCGATTAAATTTAATTATTTTTTATATTTGAATTAAAAAACTATTTTATAAAGTTTTACTTTGAGTCGACTCCAACTCTACTGGAGTTGGAGTTAGAGATGGAGTCGGAGTCATTTTTAACATTTTAAATGTCTGGAGTCGGAGTCGGACTCGGAGTACTAAAACGACTCCCTACTTATTATATAAATAAAAACAAATAAAAATAAATGATTTTTTTAAATTCCTATGATCAACTATAGACCAAAAGGTATTAAACAAATTAAGATTATTGTTATACATTTTATAAAGCAAAATGGGTTCAAATTACGAATTGCGTTCGTTTGTCTCCTAAACTAAGTGACGTATATTCCTAAATTTATGTTATCTAAACTTTTATATAGATTTTCCAAAAATAATTATTACAACTTCCTCTTCTATTCACATAGCAGAAAGCATTCTATTATGATGATAGCTTTCAAGTGAAACGACAAAACATTCTTTTTGTTAAGATAACAAATTTAATTTCAAGAAAAAAGTACACTTTCCCAATTATGTAAACCCAACTAATCGTTATATGCTTCCGAAAATATAGATAACTAATCAAACAGATTGAAATATATAGCACACTGCTGAGTGCGCTGACCATAACCGGTATATATCTTTTTATCTATACTATGCGTTAGAAGCTAGACGATGATGATATACAACAACAAACAAATGCCATAAACACAGATTAAAACACGTGTCTAGCGGCGGCGGCGTAAGGTTTAAGCAGATCAATAGCTAATAACTCTTGTGCTAGAGAGATCACATGCACAAATAATAGTTAATTTTTGCTGCATTGTAAACCCAACCACATACACAATATAATGTAGGTTATATTAGTATAAATAAAATGTGAAAGTGATAAGGATACACGAAGTGTCTTGAGAATGTATATCTTAAATGAACCACTCCCAGTCCCAAGCTAACGACACTCAAAAATGACTGCCTTAAAATAGCGCTGATCAATGAACAAAGGCCAAGGTTAAGTGTGTGTGTACTTTAATTACACACACACACATATAAACACACTAAAATCTACTTCTTGAATTGTGTACCAGAAATGCTGGTTTCAATTACCAAAAAGAACGCCACCGCCGATTCAAATCGATGCTCTGTACTACGCTGACGTATCGTGAGGAGTCACTACGAAGAGCGACAACAAAAAAGGGCGACTTGTTGTTTTTCAATGCTGTGTTTTGTATTTATATTATTTATATACATATATATACATCAGTACAAAGATAAACGATAACTTTGCGTACCACATACACAAGACAAGACAAAAACAAGACGATTGTATCAAACAAAGCGTCGTAGTTGTGCCCAGAAACGGAATCGATTAAAATAGAAAACGGAAAATGCTCTCGTATGTTTGTGCTGTTTGACTATTATAATAGTGCAGCTCTGTAAACAGAAGAAAAGTGTCTGTGTGCGTGATTCATCAGAGCGTAGCGCTATGAGAAAAAAACAGACACATTAATACATAGAACCGCCAGAACAAAACTATGCATATACATTGAATAGAATTTTCTAAAATCGATACGTGCATAATAAGACATTGGACTTTAGGCACACGGCGGGGCATACTAATGTGCATTGCGATTCATTTTGCGCAATTTTTAATTATTCGCGATAAAGTTGGACCCAGGGCTTGTGTGTAGACGTGTACACACACATGGGTATAATAGCTACTATAAATTTACACATTTCCAAATTTTAGGGAGAGAAAGAAAAGAGGCTACGTCATCGACGTCACTGGCCTGCGTGCGCCCGAGACTTGCGCTGAGCCGCCTTTTAACAATTTTGAAGCATAAACTCACAGAAACCATCACCTAGCAGCTATATACACCATCATCAGCACACCAACACACACACACACACAAACACACATACCTATTGTCGAGATGAACGTTGTGTTGAAGGCATCCTCCGAGAAACGGAACAGGATACACGTTTTGCCCACACCTGAGTCACCGATTAACAGTAACTTAAACAAATAATCATATGTTTTTGCCATTTTTAATAGGAAGAGTTTTTATGTCTGCAAAATAACTACTATATGTGTGTATAATTTTATATATACACTGTTACACACACAAATACACACGCACACACGAAACAAGAATATTTTATTTATATAAAATGAACCGAACTCGGTGATAAAAACAACTCATGTGAAATTGTGAAGTCGGCTGTCGCGCTAGAGCGTTGGCAATATTATAAACGTCATCAGCGCTGACATGGTGCGTTTAGTGCGCTTTGTAGTCAGCATAGTGAGTGCGTTTAGCGCTTATTGGTTTTAGGACCAACCAGTTGAATTAATTTTAAGGATAATTTGTAATTAATTAATTTAATTCATGTTTTTGTTGTAACATTTCATAATTTAGTCAGATCTTGTGTACTTAACATTACTAAATCATGTATTTTATTTAAGAATATATTTAAATTTAATTCTATTTATTTACTTTTATTTCGTCTGAAATAAAAAAAAACTTGAAATATCGAAACATATGCTGCTTATTTGTTCGCCAAAACAAACCGCGGGGATAATACTATATCCAATTTGTCATTTTTTGTTTATAAAAATCATACGCTATTGTTCAAGCCTTTAATATTACAAGATACCTCAAAAAATAGTTTTAATTTTTAATATTATTATAGTACAAGTCTTTAGCTCAGGAAATTAATATAAATAAATAAATGGCTTATAAAAAGATAGAGATTTTCTTACATTTATTTTTTTGTGTATTACGTATTACCTCGGAAATTTAATTACCGACCGCCTATTGAAAAATCAAAGCGATAACACTAACCATACTTTACACACACTTTCACCAGATGTCGCCAGACACGATTCCGCACTTCTTGGTTCTCGCGCTCGCACAACTGTCACATTCAATTCTCTATTAAAAACCATTGTGAATGTACTGTTGATAAAACATAAAAGTGTCATTATTTTCTTGTGCGAAAAAAAACAGGAAAATTCATGGTGGAAATAGTGTTAAACAATGATTAAAACGATTTGACTCAAGTGTAAAATGGGTGCCAAAGACTCGAAACCGTCGTGCATCAGTTACGAGGATGCTGTTAAGCGTGGTTAGTATTCATACCCACACACAAATTCGAGGGTTGCTGCATTCCTCGTCGTCTAAGCTCCGTCCGTCCGTAATCGTAAAAACGCAATAAAATCGTACAGTTTTTGTGCGTGTTGCCTGTGTGTGTGTGTGATTGTGTGTATGTGAATATCTGATATGACTAAAAAGTGAGTGTGTGTGTGGTGTCTGGCTGAATTTGTGGTGCTGCGGAAAAGGCTGGAGGTTTTCCCGTGTGATAATCGTGCGCAAAATGCAGTTTGCCCGTAGACTGCAGAAAAACAGACGTTTCTAGTACTTTTCCATTGTGCAATGTTTACTATTGCAACCTCAGACCATACATAGTGTTTATCTTAATTCTTGCGCAATGTTTCACTTGCAATTCTCTGAATGCAATGAATGTATTGAATAAATGGGGCGTCGCAATGTTTTCTTTCGACCGCTACCGCAATTTAACTCTGCGTTAAGAGAGCACAGGAATGTGTGGATGTCTACTAATCACACATACACACACATACATAGTAAACACTATATATGCGCGTGTTGCCCTTTGTTCGATTTGCAATTATTCCATTGAACTCGATAAATTATTTGCTTCACATTATCTGAATTACCTGGTAAACAAATTGCGTGTAAGAATTATACATTGATTCCTGATCTGAGCGCAGAGAGTGAGAGGCCTAGCAATAATAATTACCTGTCATCTTCTAGGTGTACGCAAATCTCTTCTTTGCAGGAGAAACATGTTATACTCTATTTGATTATACGTAGCGACCTTCAAATGAATCGTGCGTGTGCATAAAATATTCTGTACTATCGTTTTTCTTGTAGTAAGTATATATGTGTATGTATTTTTGTGCGACAAGACGTAATATTGTTTATTCTTTTATCTGCTTAGTGCTGATACTCTCTTGTGGGATGCATTCCGGCCGTCGTGTTATTTTTTTGGAATTCAAGTACACTGCCTTTTATGCACTTTCTACAGTGGATTTTTTTTAAATGTAAAATATTTGCGTTGTCTTGCTTTAACAGTGTATTGGCTAGGAGCGTGTACATCTAACGAGATAAGAGAAATGATTATTAAATTATAGCCCGTTTTTATTGTCATTTCAAGCAATTACTTTATCAAGATGCCCGTGTTTTGTTTTATTGTTGGTGGAGCGCATTAAAAAAGGGGCCAATGAGAAGGTGTTGCCGTTCGTCTCTTTGTCACCAAAGTCATTCCTAATTTTATTGCCTTCTTTATATGATGGTTTTCTAATAAAAAAAATCAACTAACTTTAATGAATCTTAATTAAAACGAACGATCTGTGTTTTCCGTATTATTTATTATATTCTCTAGAATGGGTTTTCTTTCCGCCTCAGTCGTACAACGTTCATCTTTATTAAGCACATTTAACAATTGACAATGAGTCGCATGTTCCGCAATGCATATGCTCAGCTCTGTGCTAACCTAATACACATATATATAAATATATATAGTTTTTTAGCCAAGATAAGCAAGAGATATACTGAATGTGTACACACGCTATAAATAGATTACTTTAAATTGGCTGTATGTCGGCGACACTCGCTGGTAATAAGCACGAGTATGTGTGTGTATTTCAAATTTAGCGTTTCAGGTCCATTGTATCAATTGTGTTATACTCGTACAATATAATACCGTATGCGTTTATACAGATTATAAACAACAGTCGCAGCTGGAGATTAGGTATAGATAATAACCTAGAACAACTAGACAGAGATAGAGACACATAGAGGGTAAACGATAACATAGTTGTAATACTACAACATAATATGCGCAGCATAGTTTATTCTGTTGTGTCCTCAATGGTTGACCTTGAAACAAGGTGCAAGAATTAGACGGGGTTATACTTTATACTATTAGATTAGATTTTAAATCTTTTAAACTCGTAGTTGTCATTTGTCAGGATATATTTTTTATTTTATGTTTTTAATATGAAGCCAAACGCCTTGAAAATCCGTCCATACCACTTTTGATAGAGATTACAATGTAAAATGCACTGCATATATAGGTTGTTCAATAGTTCAACATTATTTTTAGCCAATGCACTTTTTGGCGTAGATTTGCAAAGATTGAGGAACCGCCTTTTCGGGGAACAGATTCAGATCCCTGATATTTTCACAAAACACAACTCAGCATTGACATAGGCACCTGAACTTGAAGTGGAACAATTGCTTCGTAATCGGTAATTGTATGCTACTCCTTCGCCGCTTGGACACCTGCACCTAACTCGAATCGCCAACGCATCCAGAGATTAGACAGTCAGACTAACCCTAGCGACTTTTGGGCGTTTGTGACTAGCTAAAAAGATTTTCTATAGTACATTTCATTCGGGTTTTTAAAGAAAATCATCCTAAATTGAATTAAAAATTAATTTTGATTGTGATTCCCTAAAAAAAACTTTATATATATACTCTGTTCAACCAGTTCTTTCAGGATAACAGAAAAAATGAAAATTATTTTTTTCATGTCCTCATGATTTCTCATGATTTTGTATCTCGTAGATCTCCAGATCTAACGGTCGAATACACATGATATGTATACTCTTATACTCTGTTCAAGCATTTTTCATGATTTCTAATCATTTTGTAGCTCGTATATCTCCGGATCTAACGGTCGTATACACATGATTTATATACTCTTATATTTTGTTTAACCAGATCTTTTAGTTTCAATTGTTAAAGTACAAATCTCTCAGGATATTTTTTACCAATCTAATACGAATATATATATTTTAAACGTATTAACACACATTTTAATACGTTTAAAAAATATATATTATGCAAATTATATGCATTATGATAATATGTTATTTTTATTTTATGTTTCACCATCTAATTTTTGATTAAAACTAATTTTCAATAGGCGAAGGAAGAATCGCTTTTATCAATCGCCATTGAAACTTACAATCGCTTTTAAATTCGGAATTACTTTTACGAGAAATCGATTGAAAGTTTCAATTGCTTAGGCCATAATTATGATAAACACGTTGAATTGGCAAATTCTTCCATTTTACTATGTCCACTGTATTGTTATGTCTTCTTATTTTTCCAATTAGAGTTTTGAGTCACTGTTTCGACCAATATCCATCGTTCGCTTTTTTATTTTGAATTTATCGCTGCGTGATGCCTGTGATTAGGATCCAACCTAAAAATACATTTGTTTTCTTTAAAGAAATTAAAAAAATGTGCTTTTATTAAAAAAACTTCCTCTTAAATTAAAAAATGTTCTAAAATCCTGCTCATAATTAAATTTATTAAAGTATAATTTTTCAATTATTTTGCTTTAAATTTTTTATTATAGAACGAACCATTTTTTTCATGAGTCTATTTTTATAAATTTTACGAACATTTATTTATTTTTTAGAGGACGCATCATTTTAAATATTATTTATTTACCCAAAGAAAAAAAACTAACCATTTAACATTTGCATTTCTAGTAACCGACAACGAACTGCGGCGCATCAAAGAGACGTTCAAAAAGTCATCGGGTGCCGGTGGCACAACTCTCAGCAAAAACGCATTTCTGCAAGATGTCCTGTCCGAGGGTGTACCAGCTGTGCTGGCCGACTGGCTGTACGGCGCATGCGGTGGCACCCAGAAGGGCATCACATTCAAAGAGCTCCTCTGCGGACTGGTGTTGCTAACGCGTGGCACACAAGAAGAGAAAATCAGGTGTGTGTAATAAAAAAAAACATAGGTCTTGTTCCTGAAATAATAGTGCCGCAAAAGTCTTAAATGTTTGCCTCATGTGACTGCCGAAAATATTTTTTTCTGAAAGTTAACTGCATATTTTCAAAGAGATCTCTAGAGAATTATTGCTCTTAGGGCACAGCGGCGCCAATTTATCATATATTTATGATAATTTATATGCACTCATCGTACGTGTGTGTGTGTGTGTGTGTGTGTGTGAGGGGCACTGACGGTAGAAACAAGTGCACAATGCGTGCATGCAATTGAATTACTGCGGCACGAACGAAAATGCCTTGGACTAATTATATAAACTTAAATATATAAAATTTTACATTTCGAACAAGTAATTTGAATATTATCACTTTTAATGGTGTACATATGTATAAATAAATACTATTATTCAAAATTTTCTATATATGCGGTGTGTGTGTGTTTAGGTATATTTATATATATATATACATAAAAATAATATATACACTATACTATATACAACAGCGATTACTCTGTGAAGCACTCGTTCAAAGTCAAGATCGCTTTACAGCACAGAGACCTAGTGCAAGTAAACACACTATATGTTATATGTATATTGTATTTGTATATAAATATATAACTATATTTATACACACAAGAGTCAGAGAGACATATGCACACACAAATGTTGCAATCTTCACATTGGCACAGTCCGTGACCATAAAAACCTGATGTTTCTCTGTCGCACGTGCTGTCGTGGGTATTCATAATTTTTTTCTTAACATACATGAGATGCATATATTGTTTACGTTAAATTGGAATGCTACATTCCACCAAATAAACAATGCGACAACATTTCGTTCTATTTTGTCTGTTATATTTTGTGTGCGAGCTCGCGAACATTTTTAATTTATTTAGTTTCGCTCTGCAATACACAAATTTATCGTATCGCAATAATTTTATACATAATATGAAATGATTGTTACAAACACCATGAGGTTGCAGTTTTTATGATATATCA
>JAAAKO020005277.1:0-20072 GCA_010015015.2 Bolitophila cinerea | reverse complement strand
CGATTACATGCACATACAGACAAAAGTCGCAGACATTTAGCAAAATGTGACAGACTTTTACAGAAATGTCTGTGCATATAATCGTACCTTAAGACGTAGTGAATAACCGTATTTATTTTTATGGTAAATCAATTAATAAATGATAAAAAAATATGTGCAACTAAATATATATATACATCAAAAAAAAATCACCGAGAAAGAAATGCTCTAAAGACATAAATGAGCAGAAAAAAATGTGCAAATAAAAATGGTTGTTTTTGTACAAATATGGTCGATTCGTAAAAGACCCGTTTATATATTGGTGCACACAATGTTTATATTATGTAGGACATTTTTTTAATTATTTGGGGAAAATAATTGTAGAACTATTTTAATGTGTGTAGATTCTTAAAATTCCTTTTTTTTAAATGGCATTGTTGTTTTCATAAAATCTAGTGAAATGTAAACGCGCTTACAGGTGCCACAAGATTTTCTGGATAACAAAATTATTCTATAAACTATTAAATTTTTTTGCAATCACGCCTTTACCCTTCGCAGATTAGTATTAGTAAATCGCAAAGTTTTAGAAACTCTGGACTAAAAGTGTGTTGAAATTCGAGGATTCTTTGTCAGATAAATCAGCATTTCTTATTTCTCTTTAAACGGCCCTCGTATCAAGTTATTAAAAAAATGATTTATATTTATTTAAAATAATAAATTGTTGTTTTACATAAACCTGTTAAACACAAGTATATTTATTTACATAGCAAAATTTCAACATCTTTAGACAGATATTTTATGGTAATTCAAAACTGCTATATATTATGCTATATAGCATAGATAAAGCTGTTGATCTTAAAAGATCCAACATGTGTTTAAACATGAGTGGCATAATCAAACACAATATTTCCTAAATACAGTTATCAACATTGTTTGGCTAAAATAACTCACCACATAACATATGATCTTGACCTAGTTTCTCAAACACAAAGATGGCATATGAGAATATGTGCGGTATCGGGAATAAATGGAGCTATTAAATTAACATTAATGCACATAATCGCGCATAACTCTCTAAAAACCAATATAAAGAATGTAAACAATGATTAATTGACGTTGACTTAAAATAGAATCAAATCATTTGAAGCGCGCATAAATCATCTATGGAAAGCCGTTTGCGGTTTTCAGACTATATATTTAAACAAAGTGATTTGAGATAAATGCGTGAATTATATAATATAAAATGTCGATATTAAAATTGTACATCTGTTACATAGACTATATTATATACACAATATAATGTATACGAAATTGTAATATATAAATATGTACAGGGTATACAAATAAGTATAGTCGCGAGGAAACAACCAAATCTTTAACTATTTAACATAACATAAAAACACGTTAAATTTGTACTTTTTCTAAAAAAAAAATTTGGCTGTATATGTTTTGTGTTTCATATTTTTTTAAGTGTGTACCAATTCCAGACATCATAAACTATTTTTTTTAGATTCACTTAATTTTGGATCTGTTTTGACCTCTAACCTACGTTCTTAACTCCCGGGACTTATATTTAAATAAAAAATAAAATCATCATAATCATTAATCCATTTAATCTAGCCACCATGTCTTGTGCTTGTATATATATTTTTATACGGAACTGCTTAGATAAATGTATGAGTATTATATGTATATTTTATATTTATATAATATACTATATACCTTTTCATTTATATTTAAACTAATAGTAACTACTGCATCTGTAACTTGATATGTGGTGTACATTGTGCATCTATGCAGGCAAGCAATTAGGTAATAGCTATTAAAACACAATACGAAGATTTCCATTGTTTTCAGAATTAAGATATCAAGATTATTTCATTCTAAATATAATATATACACCTACTGATGGATGACATCACTTAAAATTGATTATATATATATACTGCAGTTTGTGTTGAAGACGCAGCAGCAGCAAATATCACAAATGTTAACAGAAAAAGTAGCAATTGTTCGATCCGTCTCCGTCGAAGCAGGATCTAGAAGTAAAAACGTCTGCAATTACATTACACATTTATAATATATACTATAATATTATGTGCTGTGTTTTCTAATTGTATTACGAGCAATTAAAAAAACTGCTTCCGGTTACCTTCGTGCGGGTTTGTATTATTTAATCTAGTCTGGGAATCGATCATTGACATTGTTAAAAGAGGAAGTATTTGCAAATATATGTATTTTACTCTTGATGTACAAATTTAAAGGTTTTGCTTAAAGTGTTAACATTTAATTGAGACACTAAATTTATAATTATTTTTTACAATAAACTACATTATATATTTTATAATTTTTTAAATGATCATATGTTGGAATCCTTGAACGACACAATAAATGGTAAGAAGGACAACGCGTCGGTATTATTGAGCACGGTTTGTATGTATTTTTTAAGTTTTTTTTTGTAAATTAGGCATTTTAATTGTAACAATAATTTTTACGAACACGTCAAAAATACTATCACTGGACCACTGTTTTTATTGATGTCTATATTGTTTATTAAATTTTCGATAAATATTATTATAAAAATTGAATAAAGACAGCATTTTTTGACGTTTTTTTGATTGGCTAGAATAAAAATAAGAAATAAACTATTAATCACAAAAAAATTGTGTAACAAAAAAATTAGCTATATTATACATAATTCAAAAATTTTAATAATAAATAATTCAAAAACGCTCATTGATTTCGTAAGCTGTTGTATTTCCAAAATTTGTTTGCTTGAGTGATTTGGAATAATCTCATACAGAATTCTTTTTTATTTTATTGACAAACTTGTTGTATGGACTTTTAATAGAAATAAAAAATATTATTATTGTTGACAAATTTACGTTGATTTTAAATTCTTTTGAGAAAGGGCAATTTGATTTAAATTGAGTTTGATTAAAAAAAAATGTTTTCATTGCAGAAAAATAGACACAATCTTATTACATAATTATGTAATCAACGTTTTGTATTAAAAGATGTATGGTTACAGGCAAATTTCTCTCTTCTTCAATTTTTTTTTAAATGTAATTTTTTTATATACTTTTATGGGGTCTATTTCCAACCGCCCAGTCTGACTGACTTGGCATTTGTCATTTTCTCATTTTTAGAATAGCCGCATGCTGGCAATGATTTAAATCTGTATTTCAATCTTGTTTCCTCTCTGCTGGAAGCGAATGTTTCAGTTATAAACCAGCTTTAAACTCAAACTATTTCTCAACAGCTGCGTCGGTCAGTCGGTCATAAAATATTGATCTCAAAGTGTATTTAAAAATAAATTTGAAACTAAAAAATGAATGCAGATGTATTTTAAATACTCATAATTTTAGTAAACAGTTAGGGGAGAAAGTTTCTAATTTTGTTATGGGGTGTTACGGAGGGGTAGGCTGTGTTGAGCTGAAGGTATTTATTAATTTTTTTTCACGACTTTACATATTTTTAAATAATATACATAATATAATACTATATATATTTTTGAATAACTTACATTTTTTACCGAGTTTTGCACCGATCAACGCATTTTAAACTCGATTAAAATGTTTAACTGTTTGATGGAATCTGTCATAACCATATAATAATAATAATAATAATACTTATATATCAGTTTATTGATATTCCATTCCATTTTATTACATAGTTTATGCCAATAAACTCCCTGCTAATTCATAGAAATATAAAGAGAATATTATATTTTTTTATTAAATCAGTGCTTCTTTTATAAATAATTCAATACTATATTTTACTTTATTCACATTTTTAAATTTCAATAAAAAAAAAAAAAACTTTAACGTATCTTAAAAATGGAAACCACATTTCAAAGAATTTAAAAAATATGAACTGACTAACTGATGTTGAAAATAAAACCTTTAGTTTAATTCATTGTATATTTATACTATATTTGCTTACAATACTTATTTGTGTATAAAAAATAATGCAAATCACAAAAACACACATAATTATGTAGAACGCTGTCCCACGAGACTTCGCCGTCTTTAAACACCTTATGTGACCGAACGAGGTAAATTTATTCATCATTTAATATGTATTACTCGCGCGATTTGCAATGAATATGATGATAAAATGTCAATGTCACAAACACATCTTTAAAGACTTCTATGTAAACATTTATTTTTGAATCAGTCTTACTCTATATAAGTTGGAATAGCCTAAATAGCCTAATATGTCTAATGCAGACATATTGTATATAATACTAGTATTTGAGCGTTAGTTATGTAGATACTCACACACATTTACACACTCATCAGATGACGTACAAGTTGCCGTTCGTACGTTGACCTTTCGTTCTTAATGACGCAATGATGTATATCCCAAGATAAAACCATGCATTATAAAAATATCATTAAAACAGTTAATTTTGTTTAACAAGTTTATTGAATCAAAAGTTTAGGTAACTAATGAGCTTCTTACCTGGTCTTTCCTCTGACCTTTTCTGAAACATGTTCTAACTCTTCTAGCGGATCTCGACTCATCTGCGTCACGATACAAACGTAGTTTTTTCTTTATTTTTTATTTTTATCACTATGTTTACTTTTTTCTCCTCGGTTTTGCCTTTTTTTACTTCGTTCGTGATATTTCGATTTGCTCTGGCTTCTGCTCCTTTTTTTATGTTTCTTGATTTCTATGGTCGATTTTTGAAGTTTACGTTCACTGTTTGTCTCTTTACTGCGTGATCTTTCTCGTACACTACGATGCGTTGATGATGATGACGATATTTTTCTGGTATTGTCGCAACGAGATTTTGACCTTTCATTTAATGGTGAACATCTTGATTTATGTTGATAATTCATGCAATCCGTCTCAGGACTTTCAGACCATCTCCAGTGCTGGTTTTTGCTTGCGTCTCTCTCTTCATCATTCCAGCTAATACGAAAAGTTCGCAAAACAATATCATATAAAGTATATAGAGAAATGAAAATCAATAATATACCTAATATTACACCGACTTTCTGTGGAATTGCGAGTTCTCTCTTTGGTGATTTCAATTCTGTGTTGATTTCTGAAGTCGTTATAATCAAATGGAAACTGATTATTTGGATTTTTAAAAACATGTAGATAGTTGCAATTTCTTCCCTTTGGACATTTTTTGGTAAATGATAAACCTATTTTTTGTATGTAGTCAAGATAAATTACAACATTATATTTTGAAGAATTGTTAGAATTAGTAAAATGTTTTTTAGAATAATATTTTATATAATTGAGTATATTTTAACATAAATTGCGAAAGGATACCATAAATGATTGCATACATGTTTCAATAAATTAAAACATCAATCACCTACCACAAATTGCCGATTTCCATGACACGATTGAAACAAATTTTAAAATGAGCATTTGACTTGCATAATATCGTCCCTGTAAATGTTGTAATGCCCTTAGAGAATCCCTAAACAAACGCTAAATTGTTTCAGCCGTTATTTTATAACATATTAAAAATATACCTTTGACTTTTAAACTCAACATACACGTTACCGCGCAGGTGAGCTTCTTGATTGTTAGCCACTCGAAATTGCTTTACTTCGCCAAATTTCTTAAATTCAGGTACGAAATCCATAAAAAACTCTGCAAACTCGGCATATAATGACTTCTCTTCGAGTTCTGTTAGTTCGTTGTCATCATTTTTTTTTGATTTTCCATTTGCATTTTGAATGTTTGAAAATAAGTTGGTAAATAAAAGAATTCGACTGATTCCGGGTTCAATGTGATTGCGAGAACATTTTTCACCGAAGCGACATACAGCTGTTTTGGTGAAGAATGGACAGATTGGTTTGCCGGGTTTACTTTCGACAGCTACTTTTAGTTCTTCCGGAACACTTTCCTGTCCATTTAGGTACAGGTTGATCTTTTCGACCCGTAATTCGTGTTGGCGTTTCTTTTCGTCTGCACGGCGTTGCTTCTCTACTTTTATATCATAAATTCGTTTCTGTTCTTTCTCGAATTCCTAAACAAACAAGTATTATTTTAAAAGTATCAAAAGCACATAAATTTAAAAAAATACCTGTAATATTTTCTGTCTAGCTAATCTTTTTTTTGCTTCTAATTGTTCTTCTTTTTCTTTCCATGCAGCCCATTTTTGTTGCACCAACTTTTCGTAGTTTGTCCATTGTTCGTTTGTATCCTGACGAATCCTGGCTTCTGCTTCCTCTTTAAATAATTCTTGACAACGTTCGTTAGCAAGACATGTCAGGTACTTTGGATCCTTCAGTTTTGCTAATTGTTCTATTTCATGAAGAATATAATAAAATAAACTAAATAGTCAATAATAAATGTACAGATTTTATATTTACCAGAGTATACTTGTTCATCTCGTTGCCTTGCAATCATTTTACGTATTTTTTTTCGGCGACATTTTTTTGCTTCCTTTCGCCATTCCGCGTGACTTCTGTGATTTTTTAAATTTCATGACATCTATAACACAATACAATTAAAAAGTATACCTCTTAGAAGAATTATCGGTATCCATTATTCTATAACTTAAAATAATGTTTTACTTTTTTTCTGTGATGTGATAAAATAAAGTATAGTTTTAGTTTTATTATTTTGTTGACATAGAAATATGACAGTTGACAGTTCCGCAGAGAGTTTATTTGAGTGAGTAAATCTTACATCACTCTTGTGTCTCCATCTGTATGTCATTGTAACCTGTAGTGCGTTCACGAATACCTTTTTCATTTTTAGAATACTATGAATTGAAAGTATAATTTGGTAATTTCGGTAATTTGGTTATACAAGCGTTACAAATATATTGATTCAAATAATATATAATTTAAATTTAAACAATAATAATCCAATTGAAAAAATATAAACGCAAATTCCATTCTCAGAGAGTATAAGTAAAAAAACTACTATTAATACCTTCATGCCCATTATAACACTAATAATATAAAACAACAATGGGTTAGTATAATAATAAAAGTATGACATTTTTATCTTCAAAATATTTTCTGATAATAACGGCAAGTTAGATAAAACGAATTGTTCGCATTGGTTCGAAAATTGATAACAGATACAATACGCACGAGTGGTTTCCAATATATTTTCTGTCGACATGGCTAGTTTTCGTTTAATTGTCGTGGACTAAACAATAAAAACCCTTTTAAAATTTAAACTAGGCTTTTGAGTTCTTTCGGTTGAGTCGAGTGTTTTTTGTTTGGTCGTTAGAAGAGGTTAAGCGACTTCAAAATGTCGCCCTCTGCAGATCACGTAAGTATAAATAATAGTGTATAAAAGAGTTATTATATCATGTTATTATTAACAAAGCAAAGTTCATATATCCAAATTAAAATTACTACATTAAAATGACGTAATTCATAACTGAATGCACACGTAAAGTAAAACATCTTATCTTTATACGTTTCTTATGATTTTAAAACGATTTCCAATAGGACAATTTCTTTAATAAATATTACACAGTTACATTTATATATATACTCTACTATCTGATAATAAGTTATATATACTCGATACGAAACATTCTACGGTCTACGGCTACACAATCACACTCACACGCACATTCGTATGTACAATTGAAATTAAACAATATTTATGATTATAGATTTTGGACTACAACTAACTATTTACGTATTTAGAGTATCTTGAATAGCATGATACGTTTTTTATGATTTGTTATTGTAATATAAAGTTTAGATAACTTCATTTACATTTCTAAATTTATAACGTAATATTTCCATATTGCGAAAATATTTTTTTACATATTTAATCTTAATATTAATATATTTTTAAATAAAATATGTACCATACAAATTCAACACGTAAAATATTCAACAGGGTGAATGGATTTGGTTTAGTTTAAAAACCAAAGATGAATTTGAGATTCCCGTTGGCGGTAAAGTATTGCGGACAGAAAAGGACAAGACATTAATCCGCGACGATGAAGGAGCCGAGATTTGGATCACCTCCAGTCAGGTAATCCATGATTAAGCAATTCTAAATGCCAACACTTATATTTATTGTGATTGATTTAGCTTTTGAAAGGAATGCACGTTACTTCAAAAGATGGAGTGGAGGACATGATAACACTTGGTGATCTGCAAGAATACGCTATTTTACGGAATTTGCATTTACGATTTGTACAGAAAAAAATCTACGTAAGTACAGTACAATTAGCCCCCCGTTTATTGAAACACCAATCACCACTAAATATTTATATCATTATTACTCATGTTAAACCTATTTATTATGTATGTAATCTAATCAGTTAATTTCAATTTGTCTAAACATGCACACAATTTATGTTTATCTGTATATATAACAAATATTTTGTTTGATGTTTTTAGACTTACACCGGCAGTATGTTGGTAGCAATTAATCCATACGAAATTCTACCGATTTACACAAACAATGAGATATCACTTTATCGCAACAAGAAAATCGGTGACCTACCGCCGCACATATTTGCAATTGGTGACAGCGCTTTTCAGGAGCTTAAACGTGAAACGAGAGATCAGTGTATTGTTATCAGTGGCGAATCGGGAGCTGGTAAAACGGAAAGTACAAAGTTAATATTACAGTACCTGGCTGCCATCAGTGGCAAGCACTCGTGGATAGAACAACAGATCATTGAGGCAAATCCCATTATGGAGGCATTTGGAAATGCTAAGACCGTGCGTAATGATAATTCGTCTAGATTTGGGAAATATATCGACATCCATTTCAGTCGTAGTGGCATTATTCAAGGTGCCAAGATTGATCAGTACTTACTAGAAAAATCACGTATAGTCTCGCAGAACAAGGGTGAGCGAAACTATCATATATTTTATGCCATGATAGCTGGACTGAGCAAAGACGAGAAAAAGCGATTGGAATTAGATGATGCGGCAAAATACACGTATTTAACTGGCGGATCAACGCTTACCTGCGACAATCGAAATGATGCTTCGGTAACATCTAATACAAATTTCAATATATTCAAACATTAATATGATTTATACTATTAATTTCAGGAATTTATCGAATTAAAAGCTGCTATGAAAGTACTGTCTTTTACCGACGAAGAAATATGGGAAGTTTTTCGTTTGCTTGCCGCAATTCTTCATCTGGGAAATCTAAAATACAAGGCAACGATCATTCAAAATATTGACGCAACCGAAATTCACGACAGTGCAAATGCTTCTCGCATAGCAACTTTGCTGGGTGTTCCGAAGAGTTCGTTATGCGATGCCCTGACTAGGAAAACTATTTTAGCTCACGGTGAACGTGTCGTGTCTTCTATATCAAAGGAACAGGCACTGGAAGCCAGAGACGCCTTTGTTAAGTCTATTTATGGAAAAGTGTTTACGATGATTGTAGATAAAATAAACAATACAATTTACAAACCGGAACTATCAAAGTATAAAATATCAATTGGAGTGCTGGACATTTTTGGTTTTGAAAACTTTAGTAACAATAGTTTCGAACAATTGTGTATAAACTATGCAAACGAAAGTCTGCAGCAGTTCTTTGTGAAACATATTTTTAAGGTGAGTTTTTGTGTGTTTTATTTAAAAATGTACATTTTTTATTATTTCAAAATAGATGGAACAAGACGAATATACGAAAGAAGGAATTAATTGGCAACACATAGCATTCGTGGACAATCAAAATGTTCTGGACATGATTGGCATTAAATCACTGAACGTTATGTCTCTGATAGATGAAGAGTCTAAGTTTCCTAAAGGTATAACATTTAAATTGATTAAATAACTTTTTATTAATTATTCTGTCTAGGGTCTGATTCTACTATGCTGTCCAAATTGCATTCAACTCATGGACAAAAATCAATCTACGTAAAACCTAAGGCCGACCACATTGTAATGTTTGGTATACAACATTTTGCTGGTGTCGTCCACTACAATCCACACGGTTAGTATATTTGAATTTCTGAAACGATGTACTTTCTAAACAAAACATTTTTTATAGGATTTCTTGAAAAAAATCGAGATTCAGTGAATACGGACCTCAAAGAACTAGTGACACAATCTTCCAATATATTTTTAACGAAACTCTTTGTAAACGATGCTATATCTGATAAGAAATCTGTTACCCTATCGCTGCAATTCCGCAATTCTCTTGATGCTTTAATGAAAACATTATCTGCGTGTCATCCATTTTTTATTCGATGTGTTAAGCCAAATGAACTGAAAAAAGCAAATGTAAGAACACACTAGTATATTATTAAATTTTAATACATATTATATGTTTTTTTAGGTATTTGACAAATCTCTGTGCGTGCGACAATTAAGATACTCTGGCATGATGGAGACAGCACGAATCAGACGTGCTGGATATCCCATTCGTCACTCGTACACCGAATTCGTGCAAAGGTACAGATATCTTTCGTCCGGCATAGGACCAGCTCACAAAGTGAACTGCGTCGAAGCAACCAAACGAATTTGCCAGAAAGTACTTATTAACATGCCAGACTACCAAATGGGTCAAACGAAACTGTTCCTCAAAGATTCTCACGACATTTTCTTGGAAGAAGAACGTACCCGTGTATATCTGCACCACATTCTAATTCTGCAACGTGGTTTTCGAAGAGTTATCTTTAAAAAATGGATACAGAAACATCGAAATGCTGCTATTGTAATACAGCGAAACTGGCGTGCCCGAGGATTCAGAAGAGATTTTCTTCTGATGAGAAAGGGTTTTTATAGATTGCAAGCATGTATTTTATCTCGTCAGTGTGCTTATGAGTACGCATGTTCCAGAAAATGTGTAGTCAGTATTCAGGCGCATTGCCGTGGATTTTTGACGAGAAAACACTTGAAGGGCCGCATAACCGAAAAATCAAAACGATTGCAAGAGTTAATAATGCTGCAGCGTCAAGAAGAAAACGATTTTAGACGAGCCGGAAACCGTAATTGGGAAGATGATGCTAAAATCAATTTTATGGCTCGTTTTGCAGATCTCTCGCGAGAGTACGATGCAATCCAACCGGTTATTGTAGAGAACCGTCATCAAATAAACATTGAGGAGGACAACAAAGTGGTGGACGATGTTTTTGGTTTTTTATCCATGCCTGATTTTGAGGCAAAACCTAAACAGGTAAACGGAATTAGCAACATGATTTTGTCGTTTGAAGCCCAGAGCAAAGTTAAAAAGATTGTACCTAGTAAATTGCTATCGAGGCCTGTTAATGTCTACACTTATGAATCTAGATTTTAGGTATATAAATTAATAAATATTTATGTATTTTTAATTTTTGCACACAGCTAAAATCAATCTCACCTAAGCTTTTTCCGTTTTACCATGTCAATTTATATATATATATACATATACAAAACAATCATCTGCCAAAAACTCTGATGGAGTTAATTCAATACAACACTGTACATAGAAAACATAATACACACTTTTTTACACAAGAGAACATGGTAGTTTGAGTTTCATTCATCCTTGGGGCATCGCACAACTCTAAAAAAATGTAAAAAGGTCACATTCCATCTTGTGTGGTTCGGTTCATTGGTACAAGTAGGTGGAAAAAAACATTTTATTAATTAAATATTTATTTGATATGTATATATAAATTAATATATACATTAAATAAATCAATTATTTGTACTATAATTCACTTAGAGGATCTATGATGAAAATGATCTAGCTGGACCCATTAGTATACCAAAATCCACAGAAGAACGCGAGGACTTAACAGAGTATAACTTTGCCAAATTTGCAGCGACCTACTTTACAGGCAATCAATCGTATCAATTTAGTAAGCGCCAATTAAAAACCTCACTTTTGGACTTACCTTTGCCAACCGATCAGATTTCAGCACAGGTATTTTTCTTTGCAATTCCAATGAACAATCAAAATAAATATCATATTTATCAAAATACAGGCAATCTGGATCACTGTTCTAAGATTCATGGGGGATATGGCCGAAGCGAAGTATGACGCAGAAGACAACCAGCGTAAAATGTCGGTGATGCAAACGCTGAACTCTACTATAAGTCGAAGTTTTGCCAAATCAAAAGAATTCAAAGAAGCGGTTACACAGTCCGAGCGAAAAAAGTTAATACAACGCACACTGAAACGAAAATCTAAGCTTCCAGAAGAGCTTAAACGTATTGCGGAGAGCTCTGAAGAATTGGCATTCTATCAGACTTGGTTGGGTGCCAGAAGCAGCAACTTGGAGAAGTTGCATTTTATTATTGGACATGGTATTTTACGACCAGTGCTAAGGTATTTTTTTATTTTATTTATTTATTTAAAAAATATATATGTATTTGAAACTTTTCAAAAATGTAGAGACGAAATATTTTGCCAAATCAGTAAGCAGTTAACAAGAAATCCTAATCACACATCTTTTGCCAAGGGCTGGGTTCTATTATCGCTATGCATTGGGTGTTTTCCACCTTCTGACAAATTTAAATCGTATCTTCGTGCATTTATACGTGATGGTCCAGAACTATACTCTCCTTACTGTGAGGAACGCTTAGAGCGTACCCTTAAGGTAACCTTGGAGAGTATGTGTGGACCAATAGATGACTTCAATCTCTTTTGTTTTATAGAACGGTCTACGAACCCAACCACCGTCCTGGCAAGAGTTACATGCCACCAAAAACAAAGATCCAATTTATTTGGCAATTACATTAATGGATGGAACGAGTCGACAAATTCAAGTTGACTCCGCGTCTACAGCTGCGGAAGCAGTGCAACAATTGTCAAACAACATCGGAATTCGAGATTCGTTTGGATTTTCAATTTACGTCAAACTGTTTGATAAGGTATTTAACAAACATAAACTTTAATATGTTTATATTTCAATTTTTCGTTTTAAATGTTCTTTAAGGTGATGTCACTAGGTAGTGGTCGCGAACACATAATGGATGCCATCTCAAACTGCGAGCAATATGTAAAGGAACAGGGAGGAAATGAACGACATAGTCCATGGAAACTTTTCTTCCGTAAGGAAATGTTTGCACCTTGGTACAATCCGTCAGGCGATGCCGTCGCAACCGAACTCATTTACCGACAAATTATTCGTGGTATCAACTTTGGCGAGTATCGTTGTAATTCTGATCGAGACATCGCTATACTGGCTGCTCTGCAATTCTATGCAGAGTATGGAGCCGATATTGATGAAAATGTTTGTCATAAATTTATCGCCGTAATTTTTGTTTAATCTGATAAATTTATTGCAGATGCTGCTGCGCGTGTTGTCTGATTACATTCCAAAAGATCTTATCCAATCTGGAGTTTCTGAACAAAAGTGGGCAAAGCTAGTAATGCAAGCTTTTCGAAATAATAACTATGTCAAGGAGAGAGCTCCGCGAATTGCAGCTAAGGTATGTTATTGAATACAACATTAAACTGCTTCTATATAATAAGATCTGAAAAATAGGAAGACATTGTTATATTTGCTCAAATCAACTGGCCCATGATGTTTTCACGATTCTTTGAAGCTGTTCGATCAAGCGGACCAGCCCTTCCCACTGACAATATAATTATTGCAGTTAATTGGACTGGTATATATTTCATTAGCGAAAAGGAAGAAGTTCTGGTAAATGTTAACACTTATAAGTAAAAGAGTATAACAAATTAAAAATATATATTTGGTTTAGCTTGAACTAACGTTTGTTGAAATTCTTGGTATTGGACGAGAGGAAAACGAGGAAACAAACATTGACGATCTTTTGATAAATACCGTGCAGAAGGACGACTTTGTATTCAAATGTTACGATGCTAAAGAAGTTATGGAATTGTTAAACTTTATTTTGGAATCGATCAAGAAAACATCTATTTTTGTCGTGGCTGTACAAAACTATACGCCACAGGAAAATACCGAAAACTTTCTAACTCTAAAGAAAGGTGACTTAATTATTTTGGAACATGGCTATAATGGAGAGCAGGTGATGTCATCGGAAACAACGTGGTGCAGCGGTGAATCGAATGGAAAGCTCGGTGAGTTTCCCACTGATATGGTTTACGTGTTGCCAGCAACATCGCCGCCTTCAGAAAGTATATTGAAACTTTTCCGAGACGGGGCAATTGGGAACCAAAGACAGATAACACCAAATTATAATACAATACAACGAAAGAAAATGCATACACTTAGGAAATATGCAAGCGAAAATTTCCGAGCAAATATTATGTAAGAATTTATTATTAGAAGTTATTTTTTTATTTTAGCTGTAAAAATAATATTGTTAAAAATTGACAGAGCTCCACGACGATCTTCGTCGATGAATGCAATTCGTAAGGCCAACCAAGAAGATCTATGGAGACATAGTCGTGAACCAATAAAGGCACCTCTCTTGCAAAAACTGCAGCATCAGCAGGAACTTATGGACTTGGCAGTGGCAGGATTTACGTATATTCTACGAGTAATATCAATTAAAATTACTTTCCGAAAGTGTAGTAATACATAATATTTATATTTTTTTCAGTTTATGGGAGACTTACCAAAAGGTAGAGCAAACGTTAATACGGATCTTATTTTTGGAGCTGCTCTCCAAAATGAACTGCTCGGTGATGAGCTGTACTGTCAAATTATGAAACAATTAACTGATAACCCGATTATCGTTAGTGAAGATCGAGGCTGGGAACTACTGTGGCTGGCAACAGGTATTATGGTTCCCAGTGCACCGTTATTGAAAGAACTTCTACAGTTTTTGCGAACTCGATCAAATCCACTAGCAGCGGAGTGCCTTGATCGTGTTCACAAGACTACAAAATTCGGTCAACGAATGCATCCTCCTTATATTATAGAGGTGGAAGCTATTAGATACCGAACGATGCAGATTTATCACAAAGTATATATATGAGTAAATTCTTGTCTGTTTTTTTTAAATTATCATTTCTGTTGATTAGATTTACTTTCCTGATGACACAGATGAAGCTTTCGAGATTCAGTCTTCCACCAAAGCAAAACATTTGTGTGAAACTATTTCAACTCGTCTTGAACTGAAATCAAGCGAAGGATTTAGTCTTTTCGTGAAAATTCTTGATAAGGTATTTATTTAGTTAATATTTCTGATTAATAATATATAATAAAACTATATTTTTTAGGCGTTTTCTGTACCTGAGGAACAGTTCATTTTTGATTTTATATTTGAACTTGTAGACTGGATGAAGGAAACGCTTCCGTCTCGGACAGGTAATAATAATTAAAATCAAATTATATATTTAAATTATATATTATATAAATTTAATTTAAAAGCCGACCATCAGATCCAATGCAACTATCAGCTTTTCTTTATGAAAAAACTATGGGTTAACAATGTGCCTGGTAAAGATAAGAATGCTGATCAAATTTTCTATTTCCCACAAGAGGTTCCAAAATTCTTGCATGGGTATTACAAAGTTCCAAAACAGGATGCAATTAAGTTTGCCGCTGCTCTTTATCGTGTTCAATATGGCTCAAATACTATACCGTTGACACAACAAATTCATAACGTTTTGCGTCAATTGCTACCGGAGGACGTTATCGGTCTGGCAAAACCGGACGAGTGGAAAAAATCCATTCTTCAATTGTATAGCACTCAAATTGGTATGCGACTTTTTCAGAAAAAAATATAAAAATTTGTTAATTATTGGTAAACTTTTTTACAGATATGAGCGAAGATGATGCAAAAGAAGAGTTTTTAAAGACTATCCAAGAGTACCCAACGTTCGGGTCCACATTTTTCGTTGTAAAACAAACAACCGACAACAATTTACCTGAAACTATTTTGATCGCAATCAATAGAAATGGCTTTAACATTATTGATCCCAGCAAGAAGGTATAAGTGTTAATTTTGTCTGTTTTATACAGTTTATACATGTTATACATATAATTATGAATTCAGACAATCCTAATAACATACGGTTTCTCACAACTTAATTTTTGGAGTTCCGGCAACACGTACTTTCACATTCGTTTCGGTAACATGATGGGGGCTTCGAAACTATTGTGCGAAACAACGCAAGGTTATAAGATGGACGATCTCTTGTCGTCCTACATAAAGTACATGAAGCAACATTCAACGCAAGAACGCTAATCGCGAAACTGCAAAGCGTCTTCAGTCAATCAGTATTTAAATAAATAAATAATATAATATAATGTTTATTGAAAATCGTATTTTTATTCTTAATTTTTACAAGTATCCAATTAAACGAGACTCCTTAACAATAGCTTGTAGTCCATCAAAAATTTCCAATGAATTTGGAATTATTTGTTCAGCCGGCAAAATGAAACCATACTGTCCCTTATCTCTGAACTCAATCGTATAGGAAACGCTGATGTTGTGAACACCCTTTACCCAATCGCGACTGCTTCCTGAGTTCATGTCTTCAAAATAAATTATATTATATTATCTATGCTTTTTGATGTTATGTTCTATTGAATATGGCTGCAAATACTCACACAAAAGCTCTGCAGTACTTCCGGCCAAATACTCTGTGCCATAACGTTGGTAGATGGCTTTAACAGCTGCGTTTCCAATTTGCAACAGCTCTGCGTAATTGTCTGCAGGTTCTTTCGTGTATCCGTACGAAGAAAGGATATACTGACTATACGAATGGAAAGCCAAGTATATTTTAACATCATCTTTACGAGCAACATAGTAATCAGCCAGAGCTCTTGATTCTGGTTCGGAGAAGGCAATTGGTCCAGCATAGGTTTCTGTACATGGATTGTTAGAAGCTCCAACATCTATATTTAATATAATTATGGAATTAGCCTAATATTCATATTGTTTATAATAACCATTTTAATTTACGCATCCACTGGAAATCAAAGTTCCGGTTGAGATCAACACCATAACAGAACAGGGAGTGAGGATAACGAGTTTTGCGCCATAGACGATTCTACATTAAATGTTTTAATATAATCGATCGATAAGTTGAATAAAATTAAATTTTGAATCTTGTTACCGTGGTTTTGGTGTATTCAAACCCATCAGGATTGGAAACTGGAATAAAATACCAATCAATATTTTGAGCAATATCAATAACAGCCGGATCTGTAGAAACAAGAAGCTCGTTTAAGATCCACGTAGCCGTGGCTGACGTAATCCATTCTCGTGCATGAATATTTGCCTCAATAATAATTGCAGGATTTCCCTAAAAACACCCAATAAAAATACGAGATTTAATTCTGAAATACAAAAAAGTACAACTTACTGCTTTGTGAGATAGCTTAACGGCTCTAATCTCTCGACCTTCGTAGGAATAACCGACCAGCTCAGGTGTTAAAATGTCTGGATACTGACTTACGAGTCCCTTAACCCAGGAATTAATTTCATCGAGTGTGTGGTAGTACTCCCAACCAAATGTTGATTTAGGACGAATTGCTGGCTGCTCGGCATCGATAATTCTTCAATATAAATATACTTAAATTTAAAAAATTCTGTAATTTTTTTAATAACTCTATCTGCGACTATTCTTACTCTTGCAAATTGTTGATTTTAATGGAGGATTCAAAATAGAATTTTACCAGAAGTTCATTAAATCTTGTCTGTTCCCAGGGTGCTACCGCGATATCGACTGATCCGTTAAAAGCAGGCGACGTCCAAAACTGGAGACCTCCTACTTCATTTTCGAGATTTCTCAAAACGTTCAGTTGTTCGGAGGTCTCGATTTTAAGTGAATACACTTGGTAGTTGTCAAAACGCTCCTTAGAAGCAGAAATTGTGGCTGCCAGGCAGACCACGATAAGAAAAACACTCAATGAGGAGTTTTTCATTGCACAACCTGTGTAAACGAATCGAAAAGGGTAAATGTGTGGTTTTAAAGTTCGTATGGAATCTACAATAGAAAGTATAAGTACTTTTATATCTAATCAAAACCAGACACGCACAACAAAGTCTGGGAATGATTGATTGAGCGAATGCGTTGAGTGTGCATCAGTGTTTGGAATCGTTATAAATATTATTTAATAATCTATACTAAGATAGCTTTTATTTGAAAATCTAGGTTAAGTAAAAACAAATATTGGTAAAAAGCAATTATTATATATGAATTAAAAATTATATATATTTTTTTTTTAAATTGTTTTTAAAACGTACTGTATTGTATAATGTATACAATACCATTTATTTCAGTTTGTTTAAAATTAAAATTAATTATTTTTGTACGGCTCACAATATATTGCTAATGAAATAATTCAATTTTCAATATAGAAAAAATCAAATCCAATGATAAAATAAATGAAATAACAATCAAAAAGTAATTCAGAAATTGCTATAAATAATTGTTCATAGTCAAAATCGCCTAGATGTAGGCAGCCTTGCAGACATTTTCTGTCACCAATTGATTTAAAGAGACATTAAAAATAATGCATTCAGAAAATGTGTATAAACTACATACGTTTAGAAAACTTTTTTTTTCATTTATATTAAATAGCAAAATATTACACGGTTTGAAAATGAAAGTAAATATATAAAAAAAGCGAAAATACTCACATATGAGGAATAAACTCTGCAGTTTCTCCTCAAAAATAATAATAAGCAAACTAACTTCCCGAAATTTTTGCATTACTTGTGTTTGTAGGACTTACTTACACTTAAACTAAATCCATCGCGAACAACAATTTGGGCCATTTTTACTTCTTGGTGTACTATAATTTAAAAAAAGTTTATATCTGAGATCAAAATAACCAAAAAAAATCCCCAAATTCAAAATCCCCAAATTGATACCATAGAACTTTTTTTATGTCTGTAAACCAATATGTGATCGACTAGAAAAAACAAACAAAAAAACAAAGTAGGCGAAGTAGCACGCGCAAACTTTTCCTCTCCCTTGAATTAGCAAACAAAACTGAAGCTTTGTCCAGTTTTCCAAACTATATACATACAGCACTTTACATCAGGTGATACGATTTCTACACCACCCACTGCTCATTTTGACTTTATACTTTGAGAAATAATCTCAACGGTCATTTATTTAAGCGGCATACATTCCACGGCATTCATCCCACTTTTGTTTCGTGTTATATTGTCTTTCGTACAAACTAAATAAAAATCATCTTAGCGCATAGATCCCACGGACTTACATATCATCTCGTTTAGGTATGTCGTTATATGAATAGTGTGTGATAATATTTTTGAATCTGTGGCAGTGGGATGTATGCCAATATTTGTTATTTTTCTTGTTTGAAATTCTTTAATTCAAATGTCTGTGGTAAGAATTATATTTATTTTTGTTTTGCCAAAAGGTTTTTCCTTTTAATAATTGTTTCGTGGGATGTATGTCAGTGTTATATATTTTACATCATATTTAGGAGCCAATAATAGAGTATTTCCATTAAATTTATATTTAGCTTCAAGAATTCATTCCCGATAATTTTACGTTGCTTACACAAAATCTTTTCACACATACGTTTAAATAGACGAAAACGTAATTCTTAAAAACAAAAATATCGTGATAAAAAACTGTATTGCTTCCAAGATCAATAAATGATTTAAAAAAAAAGGTGTGACGAAGAGAACTCTGCTCCGTCTAAACTCTTTTAGATTTTACGCTATGGAAGGAAGACGAACTAACTGTTGTTTTGTACTGTTTTTAGAAAAGAAGTATTCCATTCAATAATATATCGATATTTTATTATATTTGTATCCTTTATTGAAACATACAGATTTAGCCGAACTTATCCGATTTCAGCCGATTAAATCTATTTTAAGATTGTTACACGTTTCGAAATACGAGTCATTGATGCCTTCAATTAGAACATGCATAGATAAGTTTGATGTTCGATAGCGAATTATAGTAGGAAAGATCTTTGTAGTACATATATAGAAATATCTCAATAAATAGGTATTTTTGTCTTGTATAGTGTTTTATGTTGCAGAGGAGAATATAAGCTAGAGACGTTTTGAAGCTGAGTTTTTCTGTTTTTTTTTGTAGATATTAATGAAAACGACCTAATATTTCAGAAGTCCATGATTAATGTAATCTGTAATGTATCGAGTTTTAAATGTGTGTAGCTCACCTATATATTTTATATACATATATAATTAATAATAATTCATTTTATATATATATATATATATATATATTTATATAAAGTCTTAAACATAATATATTTACAATAAACTTACAATATAGAGCTATTT
>JAAAKO020005266.1:0-20074 GCA_010015015.2 Bolitophila cinerea | reverse complement strand
GTGTCGAAGTTCGTTCGCGCTCAACGAGGATCTAAAAATGCCGCAATGTTCAGGTGCGATGTTTGTCTGTCTTCGTCATCGCGCAAGTTCTCATATATATATATTCAACACTCGAAAAATGTTCGTCAACGTGCTTTCTGAATAAATATACACCAGGTACGGACAAAGAACTTTTTCCGATGTCGGATACTGCGCTGCGATTTTTTTTTATGACTGGACATATCAGTGAACACGTTACAATATCTTCCGTGCCCAGCTCGGCTTGCACTCTTTCCAAATCTTTCATAAACTCAAGCACAATATTCACTTTCAGCATTTCTTCTCTTTTAATGCACAACTTTTCGTATAAACCATCCTTATGCTCGCAGCAGAGCATGAATATGGCCTTTTCTTGAGCGACAACATACTCAAATTGCTTGATCTCCGACCACCATCTCGTTTGGCAAGACGACGGCATCTTATAATGAGGCAAGTTTTTTTTCGGTTTGTATTTTGAGCAAGTGTTGTCGCGCAACGTTGCTCTGATTCAGCAGGTTGTAAGTTTCCTGAATCTTGCTCAAAACGCCTTGTAAAAATCCGTGATCAATTGCTTTGGTGACAAATGTATTCAGTACATGTGCGAAACATGGAATGTGTGGCTTCTTCATGTCTTTCACCGCGCGTATCATGTTCGCTCCACGGTCTGTGGTAATAGCGCTTACGCGGGCTATATCGATTTTATATTCTTCCAGGACGTCAGTTATAAGGATGGCAATATTCGCTCCGGTGTGTGACTCGTTGAGCGATCGACATGCCAATGTTACGGTCCGCATATGCCATTTCTGGTCGATGAACGTAGCAGTTATCCCAATAAACTGTCTTCCGTTACACCCTGTCCACCCATCTGTTGTAAGGCTGATATTTTCCACATCTTTTAACAGAAGGCCGATGGTTTCCTTGGTTTTTTCAAACAGCTTCGGAATGTGTGTTTCTGAAAACGTTGTTCTGCATGGCACCTTGTAGTTAGAGTTGAATCCAGCAATTAACTCTCTGAACTCAGGCTCCTCCACGAACGAGTAGGGAACTCCACCGACAGCAAGCAGCCTGGCGATTCGTCGGGTGATGACGTCACTTTCGGCCTTGGTGGGTATTTTAAAAATACTTGCCAGTGAAGTTTGACTGAGTGATGGTGTCGTTGGGCGCATTGTAGTGGGTGTCGCACATCGCGATGTTGAGGGTGTTGATGAACAGCTAGTAGTTGCTGTTACCGTTGTTGTTGAACATCTAGATGTCGACGGTGTTGCTAGTTGAATTGGAGTCGAGGGGCGCGTTGTAGAAAAGAAACCAGATATAAGAGCACGTGAAGATGTAGACATGACTGCGGTTGTGGTTGTTGATGTGTCATTCATTTCCTCACAATCGGAGTTGATATCACCAGATCTTAAATGCATAAAATGTTTTTTTTTATTTTATTTGTTTTATTTATTGACGAAATTCAATTAAAATGTATACACTAATAGCAATATTAAGAGGACCAAGGTTATCTTGATTTATACCGGGTGGTCGTTATAACTCTAAAATATACTAAATACCCTAATAAATATCTCGAGAAATATGCATCCAACCAGACACTTAAAAAATAGTTTTAAAAAACAATTTGGAAATAAAATATTTTATTTCGGAAAAAAACTATTTTGAAATAAAATATTTTATTTCTGAAATAACCATTTTAAAATAAAATATATTTATAATTCAGCAAAACAATTTTAAATAGATTATTCGACGAATATTTTATCTTCAAGATAGTTTATCTTGAGAATCAAATAGTTTATTTGACAAATATTGTATCTTGATAATCGAAGAACTTAGAACCAAGGCTCTGAAAATATACCAGAGCAAGATCTTTAAAATCCACCAATATCTGTAACTTTTTTATAAATATTTTTTTTTGTAAAATAAGAATAATGAATAAGCATACTAAATCAATAATCATTTTTTAAAAACAAATATTTTAACAGACAACTAAAATTCATTGAAATTTATAATATTGATTTATAGCACAAACGCACACACTTCCAACGTTAATAACTTATTTTGATAGACGCACCGTTAAAAATAAAATACAATTTATATATAAATTACAATATTAATTGAAAAAAAAAATAAAAAAATATATAATATAATTTTAAATTACAAAATTTAAGAAAATCGCATTTACAACGATTAAAGCGCCACCTTCGATGAAAATGATAACGTTATCTTATGTCCCCCTTTGCATCCGATAAGATTTATATAAAGCACTTTTGTCGTTGGATGCATATTTCTCGAGATTTTTAGATTATTCACCTTAAAAAGACAACCCTGTATATGTATGCTTTTTGTATGATAAATTTTGTAAATTATATTTAACAGTGTATGTATAAACCTATTTTGACAAAAATAATTTTATAATTTGATTTTAAATCGGTTGAGTTGAAAATGTAAAACCGCTAATACATCACTTCAGAGTACGCTACGTACTTTGAGTACACACTACACACAGCTGTATTCACGCTCAAAATATTTTACATTTTAAAACAGGATTTTCTTTTATAAAAACTTTTTTTTTTTTTTTAGTATGTGATCTTTACCTTAAATTTTACGCTAAAATCAATAAATATTTCAATTTTAGGAAACACATGAAACATTTTAGGAATGTTCTAAAATTTCTAATAGGTCTTAAACCTAAAATATTTTGAGCGTGAATACGGCTGAATATATAGTCACTATTTATAGTTAAAAAAAGACTTACCCTTGTTCTTGTTCAACTTCTGCAGGCTTCCCCAGCTTCAAAAATAACGCCACATGATTCACTTTTAAATGACTTTTAAGGTTTGTCGTATTGCCTTGGGAAGCAACCAACTTTGAGCAAGTCTTGCACCTTATCACGTCTTTGCTTTCGCGGATAAAATACTTCCATACAGCGGAACGAACCATTTTTGTAATGGAGAATGTCAAAAGAAATTAAAGGTCTTTATTTTATCGAATCTCGCGAATAATGATTTTTGTAATATACTTATATACTTGAATATTCTATAAAATCAAATAATATTCATTTGTGATAGTGATGCGCATAATCGGATGATACTCGAAGCGTATTCCGATTATTCAAATAATCCGATTCTTCATCATTCACTCAACAGCGCAGCACTCACACAAATCTTAATTTTTCTCTCTGTGCTGCTTGTTGGTGTGCCGCTTTGCGTGTGTGTGCTCTCGTGCTCTGTGCTACAAACACACACACGCAAACAGAACGAAAACACAAAATTCCACATACATACAATACACAAAACTACACACACGCATACGACACACACACAGAGCGACTCTTTAGCGTGCTTCGTTCGTGTTCTCTTTCGCCTCTCTCATTATTCTTATTCTCAAATCATTCATATTCCAATAACCATCCGCTCTCCGTTATTCGATTGTTATATTGGTTTCATTCCAGTATTGGCATTCGTATTCGTTTCTGCAATTCAAATAAGCAAAATCATCCGAGTATTTTGAATTAGAAAAATCATCCGAATATCGGTCATTCGTATTCGTATGTCGTATGTCGTTTCATTCTGCATTTTTTGAGCAAGATATTTAAAATAAAGTGAATATATATTTTGGTCGGATGTTTGTTTGGTGTAAGCTGCTCATTGCTAAATGCTTGTTTGCTGATAGAAATATACAAATTGGAAAAATAAAATGTTTTTAATTTTAATAATTATATAGTCTAACGCACAGCTCACCTCTACTTACTCCATAGCTTTTTGAAAATATATAAAATATATTAAATGGCAAGTAAGATCTTATAATTATAATGCGGAAAATCGAAAATAGGAATAAAAATCAACCTAATAAAATTTAATCCGATTATTGAAATCATCCGATTATTGAAATCATCCGATTCCGAACATTCCGATTATTCAAATCATCCGATTCTGCGCATCACTACTTTATTTAAACAAAAAAAGATTAAAATCTCCAAAAAATATAATGACAATTTTTATATAATATATTTTATTATTATAATATATATTATATATATATATAAAACTATTGCCCTCTCTATATCAAAAAAAAAATTTGTAAACTATTAATTTATGTATAAATTTATAAAACGAAAATACCTATACAGATTTATAACGTATTTAAAAAAAACAACATCTTCTGAACTCTAAATTTTAATATCATATTAAAAAACATATATCTTTTAAAATAAACAAATTGGAGCTTTCAAAATCAACAGAGAAAAAACACAGTAGTTTATTTATCGTATTTCAAAACGTATATCTTTTAAAATACACAAATTGGAGCTTTCAAAAGTCTTCTCAGTGAATGTTAAAAAACCGTGTTGTGTGTTGATGAAATTATTGACCTTTGATTATCATAAATATTTAATTTATAAATAAAAAAAATCTTCATTTCGCCCGCAGCGAATTGCAACAGAATATATTTTTCATTTCACACGATCGCTTGTCTCAATATAAACTTATGTGTTCCGCTTATACAAGTATAAAAGCTTACTCACCTGTTAGGAAACATGATCTGATATACACTTGTGACATTGTATATAGTCATCAAATATATAGTACGAAACCACCGATCGTTGAGGCAATATGTAAAATACAAATACACTATCGTGTGATACACATATCCCCTGTTCACGAAAGCTCACATATATGGGGCGAGCACACTTGAAACGTGTGATAATCTATGCTAAGTCACCCCAAACTACTGCTTTGATGTTGAATTTTATATGAGTGTATGTGTGTATCACTTAAAAGTCTCCCATACTACATAATCCAGCTACCGTCGCAATGCTGAGTTGTGTGGAAAACAAAAGCTTTGCGCGCGCTAAGCTTAGCTGCATGAAACTTTACTGTGTACACTGTACTCATACACAAACACATGTACTATACTCAGTTTGTTGTTCGCGAGTGCGGTTAAAGTGATACTTAATAAAGTTTAGCCGGCATCCACTTGTGTTTGTATATCTATATCTTTATATCTATTTATTTTCCTTAACTCCGCAACTGAAAACAATGTATATTTATACATATACTATATAACTTTGTTGTTTGCATATATACACGTCTTAGATATGAAAATCTTTATAGTACTTCAGTATTCATAAAGATGCCCACTGCCTCTTCCACGACCGATGCCGATGTCGTTCATTGTGCAAAACTTAATCGCCCAGTTTTTCTTTGTGAGATATTCAGATTCAAGTGGAATTTGCCCTTCAAAAACTATGATATATATTTTTAATGGGAATTCGCAATTGTTTTCGCAATGTAGACGAACAATTGAATTGAGGCTCATCGCGCTTAAGCGACAAAGATGCGCTGAATTATACATGCAATTTATTACAGTCTGTCGGAAATATACATTCAAGTATAAATACATATACATACATATATACAGAAAAAAGCTCGAATATATTATCTGCGTGTTTGTGTTTGTGTATATACGTTAATGGAGTTTGAATTGGGGTATACGCGAGAGCGATCGCAGAACATTGTGCCGGCAGCAGCTGATGACATTGAATTCGAAGGCATTTAGCGGGTCTTTGTATTTATATATTTATATATATATATATATATATCAGTTTGTCCGTATGTGTGTCGGTGTGGTTTGCGTCATGCTGAGGGGTGCGCGTTGCGCGTGTCACACTGTGCTGAAAATTGAAAATTAAAGGTCGCAAATTGAAAAAGTTTTGCGGCGGTTTGCCGAGAGTTATCTATCTGGTTTTCGATTTGTTTCAGCGAATGGTGTTTAGTTATATATGTATTACTATATGTATATTTTCATATATGAGTCTTTGTGTGTGTGTGTTGATTTTGATGGAAGAGCTAGGGATAATAAGATTATACATATAAATCAAAGCTTTTATTATAGATTTAGAGGAATTTGTGACTGATATTTGGAGCAAAGAATTAAGGGATTTATGGTGTCAAAAATAAATAGGAAAACACTGAAAATGTTTTAAATTTGTTTTCATTGAAACCGATTATAGATTTTGATTGAGTGCGCTGCTTTCAGAATTTATTGTTGTTCTGTGCAATAATTTGGGTACATTATTTTGTTTTCGATATATTTAAATAAATCTCACATAAATATCAATATCAAATATTCAGAAATCGAGGACGTCTATTCAAATTTGATATGTATCTCAGCAAAAACACTTATATATATATATAAATTACTCACATTTATAGCATGCAAATGCATCTCCGCCATCGTCTAACCACACACTCACACACATCCTTATGCAAACACCAATTTACGTACACATATATACATACTCAGCGGACTGTACAGAGACCGAGGCAAATTGTCGTCCCACAACAATTCAAAATTCCATTTGTCGCACTGTGCATTCGTCACAATTGCTTGCGCCAGCTAAAATACCAATTAAATGCAAATTATATGATGTCAACGACGAAAGCTCACACACGCATATATACACAAAGCTTTTGCCCATCAATACATTCAATGTCAGTTTGTCAAGTGTTTACTATGTAGAATAGATTTATATGCTATATATGTATATATGTATACCATTTAAGCGTGTCATGCAGATTCAATGATACCATTATGTACTCAATTTCGGTTTACCCTAAGGGAGGATGGGTTGCTCTGGGCTACTCACTTAGTTAACCCATTGTTACTGGGCACGCTACATCGCGTTTTCTATGTGTTTGCGTGTGTGTACCTTTGTGTCTGTGCTTGATGGTAAACCTAAAGCACATTTTGACCAATTTGAATAATAATTTCAAATTATCTTGTATTTGAAGAGGAAATATTTTTGCAATTTACATGTTTTAATTAAGCCTAAGTTATGATTTTCCTAAAAAAAACTGAGCGGATACTAAGCTAATTATTTAAAAGCTCGCAATTCAGTGACCCTCGAAATTGTAATGATGCTTTAAAGAATATATGCAATTTTTAATTATATCATTTGTTAGAGATATGCACAATGCGATGATATGCAATTGTTGAAATGATTTTTGTACTAAAGTGAGGCATTTTCATTGAAAAACACTGAAGTGATATAAAATTCTTTCGGAATTATCACAATCCATCCGAGGGGAAAGTTAATTCAGACAATCATCGAAGTATTATATATTAATAATTATATTTTTAATATTTTGTATATTTCTTAATATAAAATGTATTTCTAAGATAAGAGAATACATTTTTCATAATTAAAATATACTCAAATATATCATTAGTATTTTTGTCATTTGCAAATAATAATATATAGATTTTGAAATTGATTGCATATATTTTCAATATTTGTAATACTGATAAATATTATTTCGTAATTTTAATTTGTTCCCAAACTATAAAAAAATCAAAAATGTTTTTGCAATAATTATTTTTTTGTAAATATGTTTAGTATCAAAAAAAATTATGGTTACAAACATTTTTTCATTGTAAAAAACCTTAAATAATTTCAAAATATATTGATCTATAATTTTTCAAATGCTTTTATCATTTGAGAAAACATTTCAGAAAACCACAAAATTTCAAGTAGAATAATATTGAAGTAAAAAAGAACGAATTTGATTATTTAAAAAATGTTTTTTATATGTGAAATGCGACCAATTTCGAGGATTAAAATAGTTGGACAGGCGTGCGTATATAAAGTCATAGGTTGCTAATAGTGTTATTTTTTGGTAATTTTTGTTTGTTTGTTTTTTATTTTGTGTTTTTGTTATGGAATCAATTTATGAAGAGGCATATGTTCCTGGCTGGCGTATAACCATTGAGATTGTTTCCGTAAAATCACGTTTAGCCAAACCTTTATAATTCTTACGATTTCGTCGGTATGCATTTCCAAAATAACCGCATACAAAATCAGCAAATACGTCAAGCCTACCCCTTCCAAAAAAAATCATTTCTAATTTCTGCAAAGTGCGCACAGCACCTAGAAATCTGCACTGTGTGCACTCCCGAAATATAAATAACCATCATAAAAGCTGTGTGTTCATGGCAATGCGGTCTAGCAGAAGTATTATATGCAAATGGTGAAACAGCGCGCATTTTGCAAAGAGGTTTAAATTTGAAAGCTTTGGGCACGCGCGCAATGCGCAAAACCCAAGCCTTTCATCTTTATTGCAAAAGTTTACTTTAAAATTGCACTCGTAAAGTTATTAGGCAAACAAACGACATATTTGTTCTTACTAATTACTAATTACCGTCTGCAAGCAATATACAATTATACATATATATATAATATATATAGTTATGTGATTGTTCCTAAGTAAATGTCCTATATAGTTTGAGTGTGTGTGTGTGTGTGTGTGTGAGCCTGTGTTAGTGTGCGCTTTTCATGTTCGTGCCGGAATTTCGACTAGAGTGTGCCTGCGTCGTGAATGTTTGTGTGTGTGTGTGTGTGTGTGTGTGTGTGTGTGTGTGCGCGTGTGTTTACACAGACCGGGTTTTTCTTTACGTTTGAATAAAATAAGACGAGAAGAGAAATTGCATTCAATTTACGAGCTTTATCGTACCCCTAACATTTACACACATACACTCACGTACATTTATACTAGTATATTGCAAATGTCTGCGAGCGCGTATGTTGTACTTCGTGGAATTGTGAATTTATCAGACATTATGTGTTTGTGTGTATGTATGTGTGTGTTTATGTGTTAGTAAGGGTGCATTAATATGTGAAGGAAGAAGATAGTGTGCACCAGTTTATTGTAGTACCTTCTAGTTTCGTTTGTTTGTTTTAGAAATTAAACAGTTTTGATAAAGTTTTATGTTTTCAGTTGTACTGTTACAACTTGCCGAATAAACAAACACACACACACACACACATATATTTTGTACAAACATATACAAAATGGCATGTTGAACATATTTACATTCATGCACTTTGCATATTATAGCGAATACTATATATATAAATATGTATAAATATGTCCGCTGCAGCAGCATGCAACATTTGAGACACGTAATAACATTTAACTAATTCCACAAGCGGAATTTGATATTAAATGAAGTTTTTTGTCAACTTCTTAAACGTGAATGCACACAGTCATAAACACACATAAATACACACGCACACGAACACAGCCTTGAGACACACAGACACAAATGCATTATTAATATTAAACATGTAGAATGTCTTGAATGTCAGCTCTACTCTCGAGCACAGACGAGGCATCTTAACAATATGCTATGTTTATATAAAATAAATATATATTGTGTAAGCTTTTGTATTGGAGTTATACGCCAACAACAAATAAATACGCGGAACTAAAATGGGAAACAATTCATATTATTGCTATTGTTATACAAGCAGCTCGTTTCCTCAATGAAATTCTTCGAAAATTTGTTGTTCCTCGTTCGAATCGAAATACAATCGAAAACAAACCGGAAAAGCTCATTGAGCCTCCAATGAAAAATAAGTAATCTTCATGTATGCACAATAAATAGATTAAAGCATTTGATATATGGTTTATTTTCCACCGGTACGTTTTCCGGCGTTCTACTGAATGAAAGTCCTACGTTTCGTGTGGTGAATGCAAATACTATATATACGTTTGTCCGGCCAAATTATATACACTGAGCTTTTTAAATGTCCATCACGATTTGGCATCGACACCCTCGCGATCAGTGTTTGCCGGTGCTCAGTCAAAGAAGTTAAGCCAAACAGTATAATCTGGAAAGGAGTTTTTATATGAGCAAAATGTATATGAGTAGGAGAAAGTCGAATGTGGGTGAGAGTTTGAGTGGGTATATATCAGGAACTTGATACAGAATATCACTCTAAATAATTGCAAATGCTTTCTGACATTCGCCGCTTTGGGAATTGCTTGAATTCGAACACATTTCATGTATATTATATAAAATACTATATATATACATAGTTAGAGTGTGTGTTTAACTTGCTCTTTTCGCAGAGCAATGAAGCACGGTAGCGTCACTCGTGTTTGATTATATATATACGTATCAGATTATTGATATCATTTTTATACATATACAATATACATAGTTTATATATTTTTATATAGTATTGTAATTCGGGCGTATATACGTGGTTTTATTGATAATAATGTACTAAAAATTGGTAAATATGTAGCATTTGTGAAAAAGTAGAAAATAAGTTGGATAGTTCATGCCGCCATTTTTACAGCATTATCACTATTAGCAGTATGGAAAATGTTTATGTATTAAAATTAAAAAAATATTGAAAATAAATATTTTTATTTTAAGTGTTCACTGATATTAGGATGTGCATATAGGGGTCAATTGTTGGGGGCACAAAAGTTGAAAAATGGCAATTTAATAAATAATGTCTATCTTTAGCGCATTGCAATTGAAATGTTTTTAAAATTGGAAAAATGCAATTAAACTGATGATATTATATTATAAAAAGATATTTCAAATTTTAACATAAAAAAATTATTGCACTGTTAAAAATTATAATTTAATTTAAAAAAGTAATAAAAATGGTTTTGGTTTTTGGAACCTTTTTTTTAAATTTAGTTTTTATCTTCTGTTTACCTGCATTTTTTGCAATTTTTATATCAGGTTCAATGCGCTGGCGATAAACTTTTATTTTAAATACTAAAAATTGGTGATTAATCTTACGACTTTTACAACCTAATATTTCATTTTTTAGAATTCGACTCATCATAAATTGTACAAATAGTATTATTTATTTGAAAATTTAAAAAGGGTGAACAAATTAGACTTTTCGGATGTATACATGTTTCGCCTAAATATGCATTCGGTGCGATCATTATTGAACATTTCTTAAAATTTGTTCTTATACATTAATTTTAACAAGAGTTGCCATGGTTCCTAATAATTTCTATAATTGCTTAAAATCCAGTTTTGCATTACTGGAATGTAATTTTAAAACAATTAAATTTTAAAATTCAAAATCATTATCGCATCGATTAAATAAAAATGTATTTCAATTAGTAGAGTAATCGCATAAGATTTATTGAAATACGTTGATTTACGAATGATTAAATGCAAAATCCATATCAATACTAAAACGGATATCATAAGCGGACATCTTAATTATTTATTTATTCAATACAAACATAAATCATACAGCTGAAATCGATTTTTGTAAATTTAATTATAAATCTTTGTCAGCGTACTGTGTGTGAGCTTCCAGAGAGTGGTAGCGAGAGCTGCACTAACACCAAATGTCGTTTTTGGGACGTGCGATGTGTTCGTTTTATTGTTTGAAAAATCATTTTTTTAATAATTTAATTTATTGGTATACTGTATTGTAAACTATAGCATACAATAATTAAACAACATTTTAAAAAAGTTTATGAAATATTGCTTTTTCTAATCTTTCCAAAGCATTTTATTAATTAATTTTACGCGTTTCATTTATGTAAGTGCTTGCATCTATTCTCGACATTGAACAAAAACTACTAAAGGATTAAAAAAATAAAGAAAAACATATTTCGTTCGAAATCCAGCGAAAACTTTAGTTTGCACACAAACTGTAAGAGTCGGCAGCGCAGTGTGGCATCATCACAAACTCGTCGAAAGAATATACTGTAATATGCTTACGCAAGGATTACGCTGCGACTCACTTTGTGCAACATATTTAAATCTCATATAAAAAATAGATGAGAAACATTGCGCCTTGAAAAACTCTGAAAATAAGATTTATCCGGAGAGCTATACACATCAAATAAGCAAACGCGCCCTCAAAAGCTTCTTTCGTCTCGACAGTCGACACAAAGCAATATTACGCGTTGACGTTGCTCTTTCTTATGTGTTTGAATGTTGTTCTATATATGTATTATTTTTTGAGTGTGTATACGTGTGTATTGATGGTGTTGCCATAAATTCTACTTACTGCAGAAATTCCACCCACCACATCCCGCACAAGGGCGACTGGAAAAGTATGTGCGCGCACATTACAAAAACACACACACACACACTTACAGTTATACACAGTTGTGCAGTGTATGATCCTTTCTCAAAGTCGTATCAAGCCAAGAATACAGTTCCATTGCATCGAGTGTGAAAAAGCTCGCCGGATAGTACGCGAGTCAGTCGTAGCTTAGCTCCCTTCTAAAGCTCTTCATATTATGCTGCTGGCTGTGAAAGTGATTTTGAAGTAAGTTGCATTTTTCACAATAGCAACGGAAATTAAAGTGTGCTTAACAACTCGACGACGAGCGATGGGCGTTAGGCGTTGGGCGTTAGTCGTAGGGCGTCAGGCGTCAGGCGGATGAAAGAACTATAGAAGAGCAGCGACAGCTGTTATACTACAAACTGCAAGACTGCAAGAATGCACACTGCAGCAAAATCGCATGTTTATAAATTGTTGTAATGCGTATCTGATATGAGACAATCCGAGGAAGACGTTTCGTTTAATATACTTGAAACTTTAGTATATTATGTGTGGAATGTGAACAATATCATATTATTATAGTATCTGTGTCTCGTATGCATGCGTATGTGTGAGTGTGTGAGTGGGAACGTTCACAGGATGAACACAGGATATTATAAAGCAGCTGTAGAGTGGCATTGCGGGTCGAGTAATATATTGATGCGTTTGCTGTGCGAAGCTGCTATATGTCGTTTTTTTGCTTTTATGTGTAAATGTATTTTTTTAAAGTTCTTTTATGCGTCAGTAAAAATACTTTTACCTAAAAAAGCGACTTCCAGTATTTTCAAAATATATATATTTTTATATAAAACACTAGCTCAATGTTTTATTATTGTATAACCAATATTATTCAATAATCTATATGAATTCTGACATTATAATAAAAATTTGATATACTTTTGAAGAAATTTCGGCTTAGGTCAAAAGAATAACCATAAATAAGACATGCCAAGAGATAAAAAAATACTTAAGTGATATCCCATAAATGCTTTAAAATTTTTATAAAGAAAGTAAATTTGGTATTTTGTTTGATAATTAAAATACAGTTTTCGATTCGATTGTTTCGAAGAAAATATATTTTTTTGTACAAATCACAATAAAAGTATGATCAATATTTTTGCGAAATACTAACGATACTTTTCTTGCCAAAAATTAGTTCAGAATTAAAGTGAACACTTCCTTTTTTTGAACTAGTTCAATTGTTATAATAAAAATGAGATTTGTCAAATAGTTTTATTTTTTTCATCAATCTGAAACTTTCTAAAAACAATTATGTATATCGTTTATACTATAATAGATACTTGATAGAACTCAGATTTAATGGAAACAAAACTCCAGCAAATGCATACGCAAAATTATTAAGATTATAATTAAACAGAGCTGCTATATCAGATTCAATTAAAATGCATTTACAATTTAATAATTTGCAACATCAGCATCCGCATTTCTATAACTTTTGAAAACATTTCAAAAGCACACACACACACACATACACACACCATCTCTTACTTTGCAGTTCTTCTCAACGCAAATGCTGAACATATCTATGTCTGTATGTATATTTAATTAGAAAACTAGCTCGCCACGACGCTATGGCTGCCTACAGCCCAGCCGCCACAAGAAACTTCAAAATATCTATGCCAAATGTTCGTCGACCGTTAAACCAACCCCGTACAGTATTCACCTCACACTCACCACCACCACCACCATCACCACCACCACAACCATCACCACCCCGCTATATCCTCCTTTTCCTCTGCTCGCGCGCACTTTTGCGCAACTGTGCTCGTTCAAAGTTTTCCCAGCGAGTTAATTTATTTGACATGCATTTATATTGTTTATACAAAGTTTTTCCGCAATCATGTATATATATACAAACATAGTGTCCATTTTCTGTGCTACGACTGTTTATTGAGGTCAAACCTATAGTTTATTTTGGTTTATGCCTAGGTTTAAGGGTATAAAGGCATACGTATTTCGTAAACATATAGGCGAAACGTGTATAATGCGTTGATAATGCGGGAAAATGGTTGAAATTGATGGAACATTTTGGAACATTGAATATAATAGGAATGTATAGAATATAAGATGTGTGTTTCTTTTGATCCAGAAACTGTGGTATTAAATTTCGTACAAAGAAAGAAATGTTAGTTAATTTAGTACACCAATTACATAAATGGTTCAATGGGCAAAACAGGTATGTTATTAATATTTATAAAGAGAAGAAAATCATAAGAAACACATTTTAATAAATACTAGTATTCTATCGTGATTCTTTTTTCCGATTTATTTTGTTGCTTTTGATGTTAATTCATGATTTTACAATATTTGCCAGTTAATTTTGTCATATTATTAAATAAATGGACATAATTCTGTAATTATATTCTTATGGGTATATAATTATTATTTAAATTTATAAGACGCATATAAAAAATAAGTTTTTAAATAAATCATATAGTAAAATTATACAATTATTCAATGTGATTAGTTTATTTTAAAAAAGTTAAAAAAAAAATTACTATTATATAAAAAATACATATTAAAAAAACACACTTTACTTAAATCAATACTTAATGCCACACGTAAAATACAAAAAAATATTTAAAATGTTGGAGAAAATGTTTAATAATGTTTTCCGAAATATCAAAGAAAATTGTTCATCTAAATTCTACAATCTACAAATATATGCCATATCTAAAGTCGAAACATTTTTAAATAATCATTCATTATAAATTTTAATAAACTTCACAAGTGATAATAAATTTGTAATAAATGTTTATTTTTTTGTGAAAATAAATATATATATATATATATATGATTTTTCGAGTCCCTCAATAGTCAAGCTGAGAAATTGATAAGTCTATGAAATTTCAAATGCTTTTTTTTAATGTATGAGTTGAGGGACCTTAATCTTAATTCGAAAATAACATATAATACAATTACTTTTACAACACAAAAACAAAAAATTATAAAATTTCCATATAAAAGTATATATGTATATAATTTTGAAAACATTTTGAAAAAAAAAAACAAGAATATTGCTCAAGATTACTGATATATAAATCTGCTCAAATATTATTAAAAAATCTATCTGCAAATATTAAAAAAATATATATATTTGAAAAAATTTTTTTTATGAAAACTGCGTTATGGGTTTCCATAACAATGTAATATTTTTAATTATAATAAATTATACAATAAAACATTTTCAAAACAATTCCAATATTATTTTAATAAAAATAAATGTTAATTTTGACAATTAACTTTATTAAACTATACAAAATCAATGTCGATATGCAGTCCAAATATCATATGTTTATTATTGAAATATCGTTCAGGCAACGAACGTTCCAAAAATGTCGTCTATTCAATTTAAATTCCGAATTCAAAATTCCCGTCAAAGCATTTAATTTTACACTGGATGCCGTGCAATTCATAATTATACAAACCGGAAATTAATCATAGCATGTAAATTACACAAAAGCTCATTTGCGCATAGCTATATATATATACATATCCTACACATTCATAAATTTACCAAAAAAAAGGAAATAATTTGATTTGTTATACAGATATAATTCTAAAAAATGCAATCAACTCAGCATTAAAACAACCCCCCCTTCCCCCGCATACGGTGTATTCGATTACCAGGCAAATAGGAAAAACTGTCACAAAACGAAATGGGTACCTTATATTTTTCATTCCAATCATGTGCAGCGCTCGCGTCTCACGAGATCGTCAATCTTATACATCATATATACAGAGGAGTTGTCATCTGTCATAACGGCTTTATACGTATATATGTATGCTGAATACATAGGACAAGCGCACATGAAGCAGCATCATCGGTTTAATCAAAAAAGTCACGTATTTATCTAGAGAGCGCTCGGCTCATTCCGACGCGTTGGCGAAATCATCAAAGCTGCTCAACGCCGGCAAGGCAGCGGGCATCCGTTCCCCAATGAATTGTATATATAATATATATGGAAAAAATACCTTTACACAGAAATCTCAACGAACGATTACACGTTTCCGGGAAATCTGGAAATATTGTATAATAAATTGGATAACCCAATTAAAATCCACAAAATATAACATTCTGCTCACAGTCTCGTTCCTCATTTACATGCGCTGCGTTGTCGTCGTATTGCTCGCTGACCTCCGCGCATAGTAAAACGTATACTATTATTATTACATATATATGTATAGTCAGAAAGTGTGTCACCAGAATACTTGATCCTGGGACGTGTCACCCCGACGACGACGGCGGTTTCAACTCAGCCGCAACCGCATCATAAACAGTTTCGGTTGAGCGGCTCAATTTTTGTATACCAATACATTCAAAGAAAAAGCCGCAAAGATCCCTAAAGCTTTTTGCCCGTATTCGCGTGTCCATCATCCATGTATATGTGTGTATATTCGAGAGCACACACTAACACATTCAAACACGAGCAGCGAGTCATGTCAATAAATGTCCGGTTTTATGACGTACTTCGCGCAGCCCCATTGAATATTAAAAACCCATTTTGGCAACAGTTTGCTTCCCTTGCGTGTGATATTATATATATACATATATATAGCACTAGAGCTTTTTATCTATATATACAAGTACTGTATTGTTTTCTGGAGAACCGTGTCGGGCTAGGGATTGAACACGCTATACACGTTTGGGGGTGGTTTGGTTATGTATGGCATGTAATCTAAACTGAAATACACACATACATACACACATAATTTAATGGGAGGATAGACAGATCGGCAACATATCTACACAATTTAGCCCAACATTGTTCCTCCTGCCGATGGCTGACCCAGCAGCGCACCCCGACGCAGGATGAACTATACATAAATAAACGTGTTCCGTCACTCGAACGTATACACACAACATAACCCCATAACCGTGTAACGGGGAGCTCGTGCTCGAAACTACCCCCAGTGACACAAGTACGCTCATTGTACATGCATGTATATACTATATACATAAAATACTATATAACTGAAGTGAAGTTGTATGTAAACACAATCACAATAGGTTTTTGCCATTGTGTCTATACACTGTATGTATGTGTGAGTGGGGTGAGGGTGGATGGTTGTGTGTAGCCGTGCAGCCACAGCTGACAAACAAAACACAACAAATTGAATGACATGGTTTTTTGTTCGAACGAGAGAACGTCATTTCATTGAATGGCAAACAAAAACATTCAAGGACGAAAACGGATACACAGACATATACACAGAGTAGCATGCAGAGGATTTATTATGTACCTACACACACACAAACACACACAGATGACATAAATCATGTGTTAGGGGATGTTGAACACACTGACCTTTTATGAAAACAGCATGTCACAAGAACGTTGTCAAGAGAATTGATGAGGCCGCTCGGGCGCGCGTATATGGCTCACGCGAGAGCTTTCCTCGCATGCGTATCCCAAGCGTAAAACTTTAATCCAATTTAATGACACACATACACACAAACAAACACTGTGTCGCAATGCAAATTATCCAATACCTGCGCTATATTAGTATACCCCTAAAAATGCGCGCGCGTGCGTTTTACAAAATACACCGGCACGCTGCGACACCAAAAAGCGATATTTATTAACACCACATATTTTCGAGAGCTTTATCGTTACACACACATTCTAACCCACACGGGGTGGCACAAACACACGTGTGTACGTATATGTTATATATATTATATATATTATGCACCCACGAAATAATTAATCAACGTGCAGGCACAACCCGACACTGGGACAGGCGAGATTTACGAAGCACAACATATTGCCACCAGCTAAAAATGACATCACTTTTTAACTATAGCAAGGACACCCGGGTTTTTAGTGCATTCTTTTGCATGTTCTATAATAATATTATTTTTCCATAATTATAATAGTCCATCTGGACCAATAGTTGTACATCAAACGCAAATTTAGCGATAAGAAAACGGACGTCAAGTGTAAATAAAGTCGTAAAATCAGTACGCTTGGATTACGACAACACAGGACATTAAATATTGCCCGCGAACGCACATACACGCACTCACGTACACACAAGCAGAATGAACTTGCGACCGACTTGCGATAAATCCAAAGCTAAACTGAATCAAACGGAAGGCTGCGAAAAACTAGGACCACGCGAAATCCTGCAACTTTGTAGTTACTGTACGGTATGTTGGGAGCACGCAGTGGCTGCCCCGCTCGCTTGAACGTTGCGTCGTCGATCCGGTTGGTGGTGAGCGCCGAGTGGAAAACACAATGTAAAGAGACTGATACAAAGGAGTAAAGGAGCGCAGGCGCGAACGATGCAAACGAGGAGACATATTGGCGGGGTAGCCTGGTGAGCGCAGGTTGATTTGGAGAGAGAGAGAGAGAGAAAGAGTGTGCACGAGAGTGTTGTTCAGTTAAAGGGGTAGTTTGTATGCTGTTTATATGATGTACATTTTGTTTGTTTATTATACTATGATTTTAATTTGTGCGGTAATTAAAATAGAAAGGAAACTTGTGTTTAAGCATTGTTTAATTAATAACGATTTTTTAGTTGGTTCAAGTTAAATTTAGATAATCAAAATAAAAATTCCTTGTTAGTATAAAACAAGCATTATTCTTATAGTTATTTTTTAAGTTTTTTTATTTTTAAAAGACAAAATAAGATAAAATTGATATAAAATCCGGCTTTATAAAAAACAGGAAATGTATGTTATATATTATGTATATGAATATTATATACAATGTCTTATATATTAAAATAAATACTTTGGCTTAAAATTAATTGAAAAGATTTTTGTTTTAAGCTATAGCAAGTCATAACTCTAAACTACTTTAGAGCCAACATTTAAAACGCGTTCTAAAATTTTGATTTATTGACAGGATTTAGAGCGGACTTACGCTCTAAGTTACTTCGGACATTTACAAATATCGAAGCAATCTTATGGAATTTTGACATAAAGTTAGCATGATAGCTCTAGCTAGCTCCATAAAAAAATATTTCAAATTATTGGGATATGTTTTAATTTTCTGTTGTTTAGTGGTGTGGTTTTGTCTCCGTTTTCTAAATCGTGATCTAAAAAAAATTGTCAAAATTAAAAAAATATTAAATAAAAAAAAATATTTTAAACTAAAAAAAAATGGCAAAGAGATTTTAGACAAATTGATTTTAGACAATTGGTTTTAGACTAATTGATATAAGAAAAATAGTTTTTAGACAAATTATCTACCTATCTGTATCCTAGACAAATTATCTACCTATCTGTATCCTAGTTAAAACCTCGCAAACAGGAAGTTCTATCGAAACACCTCTGAGGCAAATTTTAGTATAATGTGATTCACGTTTAAAAAACATTAACATCATGGGAATGGAAATAGTTCTTTTGCAATAGACTTATAGCAGTAAAATTGTTCTAACGACCACGGCAGGTCAAAGTTTATTTATTTGTATAAACGGATTTGTGTCAAGGGGATACCCTATTTCCCATTTTCCATACCTATCTTTTAAAAATATATTTTTTAATTAAAAAAATTAAATAAGTGTAACTTTTTTTATAATACATAAATTAAAACCAAAAATTGCATCTCATAATAATCTTTTTAAAACCATTTTTTTACCCATCAGATATTCTTATGACAAAATCTCTATATTACAAACTATATACAATTATAAAATAAATGTAGATTTTTATTTGTAGTTATAGGAATATAATGGATAAAGGTTGCAATAGGTTGAAGGTGTAAAACCTCTTAAACTTTTGTTTTTTTTAAATTTCCTATTACTATTACCAAAACAAATTAAAAAAATAATATTATTTAAAAAAATATTTTCATTTATTAATTTCATTTCCAAGATTTTAACCATGTTAAAACTTAAATATTTGTTTAATTTTTTTTAATATATTCTTCATATTATTAAAAAATCGCTTGAATCTTGATTTTCAAATCTTTTGTAGCCGTTTAATCCATTCGATCTTTGTGGCGGTTCAACTCATGATCAACTTTTATGGAAAACACTATAAATCGCAAATGACTTTGTATTTAACGACCAATTGCAGAGAGTACCTTTTTTAAATTTATAAATTATCGCTACAGAAACGTTTCTCCCGTTGCCCATAAAAACATCATGTGCACAATGTAACACACTATATAGATATATATATAGATATATATATATATACATATA
>JAAAKO020005255.1:5717-20080 GCA_010015015.2 Bolitophila cinerea | reverse complement strand
ATAATTTTCCATCCATAATTAACCAGCCACAATTTTCCATCCACAATTTGCCATTTACAAATGGCCTTCCATAATTTGCCATCCATGATTTGCCAGCCACAATTTTCCATCCACAATATTACATTTACAATTTTCCATCCACAATTTGCCATTTAAATTGGCTATTTACAAATTTCCATCCATAATTTACCATCCACAATTTGCTGTCCACAATTTGCCATCCACAATCCTCAATTTGCTATCCACAGTTTTTTATCCACAATTTTCCATTTACATTTTGCCATCCACAATTTGCCATCTAAAATTTTCAGTCCACAGTTTATTATACTCACTTTGCCATCCATAATTTCTTTCCACAATTTTCATTACATTTTGCCATTTATTTACAAATAGTCATCCCAAATTTGCCATCCATAATTTGCCAGCCGCAATTTGCCATCCATAATATTTCATTTACAATTTGCCATCCACAATTTGCATTTCAAATTTACCATTTGCAAATTTCCATCCACAATTTGCCATCTGCAATTAGCTATTTACAATTTATCATTTGCAAATTTTAATCCCTACTTTACCATCTACAATTTGCCATACGCAATTTTTCATTTAAAATTTCCATCCACAATTTACCATCCACAATTTGCATTCCACAATTTGCATTCCACAATTTGAATTCCACAATTTGCCATTTACAATTTGCCATCCATAATTTGCTATTTACAATTTGAAATCCACAATTTGCTATCCACAATTTGCTATCCACAATTTGCTATCCACAATTTGCTATCCACAATTTGCTATCCACAATTTGACATTTACAATTTTCCATTTAAAATTTGCCATTTTCAAATTTCAATCCCAAATTATCATTCACAATTTGCAATTAGCAAACCTCAATTTGCCATCTACAATTTACCATCCACAATTTGCTGTCCACAATTTGCCATTCACAATTTTCCATTTACAATTGGCCATCCTCAATTTGCCATTAAAAAAATTGCAATCCACAATTTGCCGCCCTATATTTGGCAGCTCTATAGTTTGCCGCTCCTCAATTTGCTTCCCAACAGATTTCCGCGCCACAATTTGCCGCAGTAAAATGTGCCACCCACAATTAGCTAGACCACTATTTGCTAACCTACAATTTTCCGCCCCATATTTTGACGCAATACAAATTGCCTCTTCTCTAATTGCCTCCGAACAATTTTCCGCCCCATAATTTGCCACAGCAAAATTTTCCATCTACAATTTGTCATTCACAATTTGCCATCCACAATTTGCAATCCACAAATTTCCATTCACTAATTGCCGTCCACAATTTGCATGTAAAATTAGCCATTTACAATTTACCATCCACAATTTGGCATCCATAATTTGCTATCCAAAATTTGCAATCCACAATTTTCCATCGAAAATTGTCCATCCACAATTTGATATCCAAAATTTGCTGCGTATATTTGGCCGCTCTACAATTAGTTGTTCCTCAATTGGCATCTCTACAATTTTCCGCAGCACAGTTTGCCACCCACAATTTACTGGACCACTATTTGGTAATCTACAGTTATTCGCCCAAAATTTGCAGTCCCATAATTTGCCGCAATACAAATTGCCGCTCCTCAATTTGCCTTCCTCCAATTTACCGCCCCAGAATTTGCCATTGCACAATTTGCAACCCACAATTTTCAACCCACAAATTGCTGGACCACTATTTGCTAATTTTCAAAAATGATTATGGGTTTTGTTAAATTGTAGACATTTTGTCGTCTCAATTTGACATCCTCAACTTGTCATCCATAATTTGCCATCTATAATTTTCTGTCCATAATTTGCCACCCACAATTTTCCAATTACAATTTGCCATCCACCATTTGCCATTAACATTTTGCCATCCACATTTAACCATTTACAATTTGCCTTCCACAATTTACCATCCACAATTTGCAATCCAAAATTAGCCATCCACAATTTGCCATTCACAATTTGTTGTCCACAATTTTCAATCCAAAATTATCCATCCAAAATTTCATAAACACAATTTGCCGTCTCTTATTTTGCCGCCCTACAATTTGCCGCTCCTCAATTTGCAACCCTAGCACAATTTGCCGCAGCACAATTTGACACCCAAAATTTGCCGGTCTACTATTTATGAACCTACAATTTTCCACCCTAAAATTTACCGCTCTTCAATTTGCCACTCCTGTATTTGCCTCCCTAAAATTTTGCGCCCTTCAATTTTCAGCCCCGCAATTTTCAGCAGAACAATTTGCTGGACCACTTTTTTGCCACTTCCCTATTTGCCTCCCTACAATTTTCCAGCCACAATTTATCGCCCACAATTTGCCGCTCTACAATTCATCACACGACATTTGCCGATCTACAATTGTCCGCTTTCTCAATTTGCCTTCCTACATTTTTTCGCCCTAAAATTTGCTGGACCACTATTTGCTAACTTACAATTTGCCGCACAAAATTGGCCGCTCAACAATTTACCACACCATAATTTGACGCCCACAATTTGACGCCTACAATTCGACGACCACAATTTACCAATTGTGAGAGTCAAATTAAGAGCGGCAAATTGTGCGGAGTCAAATTGTGGGCGGCATTTTGTGGGCGATATTTTTTAGAGCGACACATTGTGGGCCTGCAAATTGAGAGGTTTCAAATTGTGAGGCAAAAATTTGAGGGAGCCAAATAATGAGCGGCAAATTGTAGGGCGTCAAATTGTGGATCTGCAAATTGCGAGGCTTCAAATTGTGGGGCGTCAAATTGTGAGAGGCAAATTCAGAACGGCAATTTTTAGCGGCAAATTGGGGGCGGAAAATTATGGACGAAAAATTATGAGAGTCAAGTTATGGGGCGGCAAATTGTGTGCGAAATTTTTTGGAGCGATACATTGTGGGCCTGCAAATTGAGAAGTTTTAAATTGTGGGGTTGCAAATTGTGGGAGCCAAATAATGAGCGGAAAATTGTACGGAGACAAATTGTGGGCGGAAAATGTTAGAGCGGCAAATTATGGGCCTGAAAATCAAGTTATGAGCGGTAAATTCCAAAAATTTGGGCGATAAATTGTGGGCAAAATATTGTAGGGCAGCAAATTGTGGATCTACAAATTGCGAGGTTTCAAAGTGTGGGACTGCAAATTGAGAGGCTTGAGATTGTGGGGCGTCAAATTGTAAGAGGCAAATTCAGAGCGACAAATTCAGAGCGGCAAATTTTAGCGGCAAATTGCGGGCGGAAAATTATGGACGTAAAGTTATGGGAGACAAATTAAGAGCAGCAAATTGTACGGAGACAAATTGCGGGCGGAACATTTTAAAACGGCAAATTATGGGCCTGCAAATTGAGAGGATTTAAAATGTGGTCGGCAAATTGGGGGAGGCAAGTTATGAGCGGTAAATTCCAAAAATTTGGGCGATAAATTGTGGGCGAAAATTATAGGGCGGCAAATTATGGGTCTGCAAATTGCGAGGCTTCAAATTGAGTGGCTTCAAATTGTAGGGCGGAAAATTGTGAGAGGCAAATTAAGAGCGACAAATTTTATGACGACCAATTTTAGCGTCAAATTGTATCGCAGTAAATTTTAGAGGCAAATTATGGACGGAAAATTATGGGAGACAAATTAAGGGGCGGTAAATTGTGGGCGAAAAATTAGGAGAGTGACACATTGTGGGCCTGTCAATTGAGAGGCTTCAAATTGTAGGTCGGCAAATTGAGAGGTTTAAAATTGTGGGACGGCAAATTAAGAGGTTTCATATTGTGGAGCGGCACATTAAGGGGCTGAAAATTCTGAAGCAGCAAATTTTGGGGCGAATTTTCTTTTTGAGAACGGCAAAATGTAGGCCTGCAAATTGAGAGCGGAAAATTGTGGGTCGAAAAATTGTGGGCAGAATATTTTGAAGCAGCAAATTGTAAGAGCGGCAAATTGTAGGACGGCAATATGCTCAATCTCATGCACCCAAGGCTTAATCCAAACATACCACCCACCGCCTTCTCCTAGAAACGTCGTGTGCGCGCACGCCTGTCGTGCCTCCATTATCAGCCCAATTTAAGGATCATAAAAGCGCGTTGGCATGACATAGGACACACACACATGGAGCCACCTGCACAGCACCACGCCGAGCGTTCACATCAGAAGCTATGTGTGATAAAAACACCGCATAAATAAAACGCCTCGTATGCTCCTATTTCGTATAAACACATAATAAAGGACACGCTTGTCAGCTTGTGTAATAATATATGCTTTATAATATATATTTTATATTTATGCGACTATATAATATATTAGTTCATGATTAAGTCGGCAAAACAGCGCGCACACACACACACACAAACACAGCGTGTGACCGCAAATGCCACCGCATACAAATCGCTAACAAGCAAGGCGGCGGCGGCGGGCGTCGCAGCGTGTCGTATCGCGTGGGTGGGTGGGTGTGTGGGCGCGCTTTATACGAAAGAATGTTTTGTCTTATTAACAAGAGAGAAAAGCGCTTCTGGTATTTTTATGATGCTGTTTTGTTATAAACATCTTTAATATTAGAGGTGTAAAAATAGAAAATGTGCCAGGAGTTACTGGCCTGGGGCTGTCAAGGCAAATACATATATACGTCTCAGAGAGATTATACGGCTTTTCCGGAACGAACGACTGATTTGAGTGTGGTGACCGAAGTGCGTATTGGTGCGGGGCTATAAAACTGTTTTGGGGTACGTCCATCAAGATACGCGATGATCCAAAAAACAGGTTTTCCGATTTTCGCTTCAGACGGACTAGAAAAACGGTGAATTTAATATGGATTTTGTTTTTTGAATTTACAAAAAAAACATATTTTGTATTTTGAATGTTCAAAAAGGGATATTTTGTATTTTTAAATTTCATAAAAGGATATTTTGTATTTTGAATTTAAAAAAGGATATTTTGTATTTTGAATTTTAAAAAAAGGATATTTTGTATTTTGAATGTACAAATAAGGATATTATGTATTTTGAATTTTCAAAAAGGGATATTTGTATTTTGAATTTTAAAAATACTATTTTTAAATACAAGTATTACCAAAATCATTTATTAGTTTCTAAAATACAAAATTACTTTTTCGGTATTTCAAATACCAAAATATAAAAAATACCAAAAAAACACATTTTCTGTATAGGACCGTTTTATTCACGACTCCCTAAAAATGCATAGACCGGCTCTAAATCAGTTTAGAATTAGGTCTTGCTTTAGCTTAGAGCCGAAATTTAGAAGATTGGTTTTATTTATTCGATTTAGAGCGTATTCTAACTTTAGAGCCACTCGACATATATCCCTGGGAAATTTACAAAAACCGCAGCAATCAGTCAGAGATTATAAAATAAGTTTTGAATCCAATGATATCATGAATCACTGACTACCGAGATGCCTCACTATTGTCTGATGAGTCTTTTGGTGGGGCAGTGGCTTTAGTGTCACCAGGAAATGCTTTATTTTAGTGATGTCAATACGTAAGCAACTGCTGACAAGACTCTGAACCAATTGGCGCCAATCTGCCAGCACAATCTCCAGTTTTACCAGAAGAACTCGTAACGGACCAAACCCGCCTCTCGATCGGTATATCTTAAGTGTCGTCATGTTGTCCGTTGTCTCCAGCAATACTTCTTTCTAAAAATAATCGAAAAGAATTCATAGATCTTACAATATTTACAGGTCATCTTGCTTAGTATATTTCTTTGGAGTTTTCTTTGATCAGTGATCACAAATTACCTTAATTTAATATTGACTTTAAAATTCAACAAAACCCAGGGAAACAAACTAAAATGGTAACAGAGATAATTTAATTAATTATGATTTTTCCAAGCACCCACCAAAAGTATTTTTTAAACATATTTGTATGAGTATTTTTTGGTACATATATTTTATAAACTTTTTTTTGACACAATATTTTTTAAAAAACACGATTTATTTAAACTTTTTTTTTTAAATTGTAAATAAACAAAATTGATTTTTATCGTACGTTATAAATTTAATTATTTTTATTTATTTACTAGTTTTAATCAAAAACGTTCTCACGAGTTCTAAGTACACACGTCAAAACTGCTAGATCAAGAATATAACTATTCAAAAAATGTGCCGCTTTTGATGATGAAAATAAAATCTATTTTCAAGATGAATAGATCATAAATGACCACTTTTTGAACAAAAACTACCACCGATAATTTTAATTGGTCACTCTCTAGTCTATCGGAATCAGGTAATTCACGATTACACATCGACATTAAATTTATTTCTCCTTAAATTTTCAAAAACACAAAAAAAGAGAAACTTTTTTTATTCGCTTTTTTGAGAATAGCTATTTTATATGCTTTTTATCCTGGAAAAGTTAATTCCAGAAAGCTTATTTCTGAATTAATGTACGAAAATATTATTCTTTAAATAATAAGATCCTGACACCAAAAATGGACCACTTCAAACATGAGTGAATAAAAAACCTCGGCTCTAAACTACTTAGGTTGTTTTCTCGAATACTAGCTAGAGCATAGCCTTAAATGACAGCTAAACATTATTTTACAGTAGTATACTATAAAAAAAAAACATTTAATATATTTATTATTTATTAATGTTATATATTTAATTTAATAATTTTATTTACTGTAACTTTTAGTATAGTATATATATCCAATTTTGCCGCCATCATAGCTATCAAGTATCGAATTAAAAAATATCAAACAATGTCTCATCATAATTAATTCCCTTTTGCTGTGAACGCCTTGAATCAAATGATATTACCACTACATCCGATTTATGTCTTAAAGATCCATTTATTTGATAAGGCTTTTTGTCCTGTAGCAATTCTGTCATCGTCCAAGTCTTATTTTCTTATATCGACTTGAATTCTTCCTCCATTGCGCTTTTGTAACGCTTTGCATTCTGTCTAGACATCGCTTCCTTCACAGTTTCTGAACTGCAGGTTTGCGCCAGCGTGTTGAACACTTGGCCCAAATTCAGAAGTATTTTTAAACAGGCGTGTACTCATCCATCCGGACCTATTTTTTGAAAACCTAAGACGCATACGCAATATTGCTATTCAAGCTGAAGAAGACGAGGATATGGGCATAAGTATAATAAGTTATGACCTGGAGAAAGCATTTGACCAAGTAAATCATGGATACCTGTGGAGTATTATGTAGTCATTTCGTTTCCCTGCGAAATGTATAAAGAGCATCAGTAACTGCTATGAACATGCAACGTCACAAGTATTGATAAATGGATCTCTCTCAAGAAACTTTCGAATTCATAGATCAGTTAGACAAGGCGACCCACTTAGTATGTACTTGTTTGTGCTATATATTGAACCGTTTTATAGAAGACTTATGTGTCAGTGGCATTAGACTGGGCAATAAACAAGAATAGGTATTTGCATATGCAGATGACATAAACGTGATAGTGTTAAATACAAGTGAAGTAGACAGTACTATGAATCGTGAATCCCGATAATTGCTATCCCTATTATCCAAAAAAGTAAAACGTTACACATTCTCGGAATGATAGTTTATAGTTCATTTAAAATAAAACTATAGACGACAATTTTAGTATAGTGATGCGAAACGTTAATAACATGTCGAGAATAATGTGAATGTAATACAGAAAGTTTGGCTTCTACATATATCTTATGTTATCTAAGATGTGGTACCTCGCACAAGTGATCCCGTTCAACAATAAGTATAAAGCTAAGTTTAAAAAAAACTGTAGGCTCATTTATATGGACAGCAAAACGTAGACAAGTGCCGTTTTGATTTGTCTCTGAAAAGGTCACGAATATTAAAAGTAATAGCAAAGCAAATCTACGATTCTTTAATGACAGATAAAATAATGCGAACGAGAGTGATGAACAACCAACAGTGCCATTAGCGACAATCTGGATAAATTGCGCTTCAAAATATTTGTGTACAAAATGGAGATCGTCTATGTATCTATTGATGAACGATGCAGTAGAAAATAATGCAAAAAATAGAATTATGGACTGCAAGGGGCCAACGATGGTAAATGTGAAGTATTCCACAAATCGGACAACAATATGCACCGACTAGTTGAATGCTTTTGCTTAGGGTCGAAAATTATCTGGAGATGGACATTGTATACATTAAAGAGGAGACTCGGAGTTGCTGAAAACAAACAAAATCCAGGAAAAATATTTGAAACATATAAAACTGGTCGTACTAAGACAGAATGCTATTTTATGGTTCACATTTGGTGCAGAACTTTTTAGAATTTAAACAGTTTTTGAGAATGGAACGTCAATTTAGTAATGTTAAATATGTAAATGAGTGTCTTAAAATATTTTAATATAATTTGTTTATATATACAACCAAAAATAAAAGAGATATATTAAAAAAAATGTAGAAATGTCGAATGCATTGCGCAAAATTCCAAAATATCTAGAGAAAAAACCTCCGTAAATATTTATATATAAAAATAGAATAAAAAGCTATATTTGTATGCGGGGCCTTGAAATTAGTTTACTCTTTATACTCCATTACTTCCAAAAAAATATATTTAATTATGTGCTCAACGCAATTAGCTGAGTATTTGGCTGTTGTGACACACCAAATAATGGAATTTTCTTCAAAGACGTTGTGTACACACACACACAGAGACGCACACGGCACATGAGCATTGAGCACGCACACACATACCAACAACAACAACAATTAATAATAATAAGTCTATGTCGTCGACGATGGTTATCTGATTTCGGTTTGTCGACGCACGCAATCTAGACGTCATTCAATCAGTGCGTACAAATAATATATCTATATAACTTGTTATATACAGGGTGTCCCGTAACTCAACGTCATAAATTGGAGGGCAGATATAGAACACATCATGACTGAGCAGAAAATCGAAACATGACATTAGAAAAATATAGACAGTTGTCCGAAATGTGGGGATTTTCCACATACTTTGACCATCCCCAAACTGATATTGGGAGAGATTGGGTAAAATGTAAAGATGTCATTAATTTTAGCAAAAAACATTTATTCAATTGTTTTATTAATTTTCTTTTAAATGAAGAAGTTTCACACAAACTCTTGTCAAATATATCGAGAACTATCGATATTTTACTAAGGGCATGTTTCGATTTTCTGCTCAGTAATGATGTGTTTTATCTGCCCTCCAGCTTATGACGTTGAGTTACGGGACACCCTGTATACGCATTTTTGTATGTATATTTGAATGAGCATAAACGATGATAATTGCAACTAAAGTTAAACATACCTATATATAAATTAGAGATGTAATTTATATGCCATTCTATAGCCAACCGCAAGGTAAACACTAATTAGTAAATATGCGGTATAAACAGACATATATAAATATATATATATATATACAAACATCATTTATGTATACAATTAGGCATGCATTGTGCTCGAAACGTTTTTCCCAGATCAATTTTCGATTTTCGTTTTAGCGGATGGATATGTGTTTGTATTTGCTATTGATAATTTGATTGTTTATGTACAGGGTGTCCCAGAACTCAGTACAGATAGGCCAGATCATGACTGACCAGACTTTTGAAACATGGCCCAAAAGTTTGTATGATAATTCTTCATTTGAAAGAAAAATAATAAAACAAATAATTGTAAAAAAAAAGATTTTTGAAACAAATAATTGCATCATTACATTTAACCCCCTACCTCCCAAAAAGGGTTTGGGGATGGTCAAAGTTTGTGTGGAAACACAACATTTGGACAAAAGGGCAAACATTATTACTACTTTGTAGTCAAAGACAAATGCGGCATGGCCATTTTGCCAAATGCGGCACAATATATTTGCGGCATAGGACAAATGCGACAATTCTTAAAATAGGAAAATGACAAATGTGGCCCATGAAAAATGAGACATGGACAAATGGGGCAGGGCGGCACGGCCATTTTTTCCAGCACAGTATATTTGCTGCATAAGACAATTGCGGCAATTCTTAAAATAGGAAAATGACAAATGTGGCACATGACAAATGAGGCAATTCTTAAAAAAAGGAAAATGACAAATGTGGCCCATGACAAATGAGGCACGGACAAATGGGGCAGGACGGAACGGCCATTTTGCCAAATGCGGCGCAGTATATTTGCGGCATAGGACAAATGCGGCAATTCTTAAACTAAGAAAATGACAAATGTGGCCCATTAAAAATGAGGCACGTATAAATGGAGCAGGGCGGCACGGCCATTTTACCAAATGCGGCACAGTATATTTGCGGTATAAGACAAATGCGGCACATGACAAATGAAGCACGCAAAAATGCGGCACGGCTTTTTTGCCAGATGCGGCACATGGTATTCTAAAAATGACAAAATGACAAATGTGGCACATAATAAATTCGGCACCGACAAATGCTGATTTTCTTATTGCGGGTTTTAAATTACTACATAAAATAAGTGCCACATTTGTCCGGACAAATACGGCATTTTTTTATAAAGTTATTTAAATGCGATGTACATAAAATAGAAAATTCGCCACGGACAAATGCGGCTATTTATATCATGTATTTAAATGTCTATATAAAAAGTGCCACATTTGTCCGGACAAAATAATTAAATTTAAAAGTAGTGGATTGCTTGTTTTTAGCTAGTATTTTGCTTGTTTTTTGCTAGTTTTTTTGCTAGTATTTTGCTATAAAAATTAATTAACTTGCATACATACCGGCTTTTGTTTTTGGTTTATTAGAGTTGGTATTATTGCAGGACAAATGCGGCACTTTGATTTCATATATATTTGGATGCGTTGGCGTTGTATATAATTGTTGGACAAATGCGGTTCTTTTTTAATATAGAAATTTGCATGCGATGCCCATAAAATAAATGTGCCCCGTTTGTCCGGACAAATGCGGCACTTTTATGTATAGTAATCAAAATGCGATGTACATAAAATAAAAACCGCATTTGTCCTGATGATGATGTGCCGCATTTGTCCTTGTCGCATTTGTCATGTGCCACATCTGTCTTAGACTCATTTGTCTTGGCCCCATTTGTGTTTGTTGCAAATGTCTTTGCTGCATCTGTCTTTGCCTCAAAAGTCACACCACCTGCAGAAACCACTATTGGTTTTCTCCTTCCTTTTGACGGTCCACTTTTTAGCCTAGACTTTAGGGTTCATCCTCAATTATCTTACATGGACCCTGGTCGTCAGCATCAACGTCCTGTTCTCGAGGAATATTGATAATGATTGTCCTAAACGACGAAATGTGTCTTTGGAATCTGGGGACAAAAACAGAGTTCGAGTCAATGACAGCATCTATAGCTTCAATTAGAAGCTTCAGAATGCTTTATGACTATTCAGGACTCTTCTTCCGATACTGGTCATCCATGTTTGCGATGGCAATCCTGAACTTGCTAGCCACAGCTTCTGAAAAACTGCGAGAAGACTACTCTTGTTAGGACCTTATCTCTATTTAACAGCACTTTCTTGTAAAGAAGAATTGTCATAACTTAAGTATTGCCATTTTACTCTAATGACATCTGCTCTACAGTGCTTAAAAGACTGAAACGTTGCTCTCCTCATGTTGCACCCTTTCCAGTCAAATGGACTGTACCGAGAGTTGTAACTTCGTACGGGCTTAGCATCCTTACACTCATTCCGTTTCACCTAGTATCTATTAGTCCTTCTAAATGTAATCCTTACCAAACTGGACACTACCGCCTTTAGATGAGCTTTTTTTTCGGTGGTAGCCAGCTACCAAACTCGCTCTTTTTTGGCTTCATAGTATCGGTTGGGATTCTACGTGTGACAACCTTTATCTTGCGATCCAAAACACGTTGGGTGGATGGATATGGTGGCAATCATTTTTAGTATTGCTGACCACCTCCTGCCTGTTGTCTACTATTCTCACCTGACTTTTGGCAATTCGTGCTGATTTTGCTTCAGAACTCTCCTTTTTCCACTATTTTATTCAATTTCTTGTGAGCCAGCAGCGCTTGTTTGCCCTGACCTTCAACATCTTTCCTGAGCCAAGGATTATTTGGAAATCAGAGACAACCTTTCAAAGATTTGCTCACTGAATCCTCTCTGAATCCTCTAAATCACCCCCCTTGAAGCAATTGTGTCCTGCAAAATTGGAAATTGGGGATTTCTTCGCAGTTCGCACTGGCTGTACCAATCGAGCTTCTCAGTGGGTTAGGCTTGAACGCGATCAACAAGAGGTTGTCTTGGACCAGCTAGCTGTAAGGGCTGACTGTTTGCAACCGGTTCGATAAGGTCAGACATGATATTAGACCTATAACATTCACGAATACTATAAGAAACTACTTCCAAAATTGTTATCAGTCATGATTATGGAAGAAAGTAAGCTCAAACTCTCGCAATTGATGCTAAGGTCAAGAATGTGGTTGACAATGTCTGATTGGATAATTGTCCATCCTATATCAACTTCAATTATTCATAAAATATATAAGTATGTTAAAAAAGTGGTTTAGTAGTTTTGATGATTTGGCTGAAAGAAACCAATGAAATTAAAAAATAATGTTATCTATAATAATAGTTTTTAATCAGCTGAATAATTAAAACTTCTTAAGAGCGGTGTTATTCACGCGAAGTTGAATTTTAACTTGAGGATTTAATTTTCAACTTTCCGAATTTATTTCCTTCATTCGAAGTTGTGTTGTCAAATTTTCGATTTTAAAAATACAAACTAAATTTAATAAAATTAAAATAAAATAAAAATCTTATTAAATTAACAGCAGAATGAATAAATAATACATTCTTTCTCAATGTTCAAATTGTAAAATGAGAAAATGGTATGTGCCAGCACAATATTTTTATGTAATTAAAATACTATTATTTTTTATTGAATTAAAACCCCTAGTATTGTAAATTCAATTCAATTAGGTATTCTGTAATTTTGTATTTTCGCAAAAATAAATTTAAAAAAATATATTATTTTTTAACTACTATTTTCGATGAGATCTAATTGGATATTAAAATGAGAAGATATAGCTTATTGCGCTGATGTCATCTATTTATGATCATATGGTGCTTCCCTCGTGTCAAAATTTATGTGGAATTTATCTTGTCGCAGACCCAGGTAGGACTGTCTAGATGATTGTAAGGTTTACTGATTACAATTGTATCAGCTACCTCGACAATAATAGAAATATGTAGAAATGTATAAATATGTCCGAAATCCAGGCATTTGAAGCACTTTTTTAATAGTGTTTTTCCCGGATTTTTTTTTGCCTAATTCAATGAACTTGTTGGCCACTCCATGTAGATTGATCGATCTGTGTTTGACAATTCTTCTATGTACAGTTGTACTTTGATTGACGAGCTTACGACCTCCTTAAGTGTTATTTCATTACCCTCCCTTAGTTCTACCATGGCGCTCTGTGCTTTACCACCAATTTTTTTGTCTACCGATTTTTTTTGTCTACCGATTTATTGAGTTGAAGCAGGAGTTCCCCCATCTGCATTATTCTCATATGGGTCACGATTTCCGCTAACTTTGCTAGACTTGGATCAGTTTATTTAACAAAAAATCTGGTTTGCTTCCTCGGTGGCTTCTGTTTTTTCTCAGTTTTCTTGCTGGTAACTGTCTTCTACTCCTCTTTCTTGTGTCGCTTTCTGGGATGAGTAGTCACAATAGTAGTCTCAAGGTTTTCTTTGCAAGCAGGGAGGCTATTCGAGGGTTGGCTCAGGTCCTTATAAGATTCTGTGCTCAGAGCCAGACCAGGAATTTTTTAATTGCCAAATTATTGGTGCAACAATACTGAGCGTACCTTGAGACCTGTCAAGGTTTTAACGTCTCCGTTTGCAATATAAGCCTAATAGCCATTTCTACAAGATACAACTTTTGCTTATTCAGGTAATAGACTGCTGCCGAGGCTGATTTCAGTACAAATAATCAAATCCATACTGAATTCCAGGTTCCGTTCTCGCGTACATATTTTGCTTTTGATCCACCCTGGTTACTTTATTTCACCGGAACCAAAATAATTAAAAATGTAGGCTTTGCTCTATCTGTCACTCAGGAAAGCGCACGATGGGAGAGAAAATATACTGTAATTTACTCCTTACGTGCTGATTTTGGTCCTCGGGGGATATTTTTTTATAATCATCGTGTTGGTGAATTCTAATATAAATAAAACTTATTGCATTCACAATTATTATGGCAGATAGACAAAATTAAAATTGTAAAAATAATTAAAATATATTTTTGAATGTAAGCCTTCGATGTATTATGCGATGTATTATGCAACGCTTAATACATTTCTTTAACCCCACTCACTATCGTAACAATATTACAAACCCCAAATAATAAAATGTAGGTAATAAACTTAAACACCTAAAATGAAAACCACGAAATTATCAAAATTTTATGTTTCAAATACCAGAA
>JAAAKO020005244.1:0-20084 GCA_010015015.2 Bolitophila cinerea | reverse complement strand
AGATGAAGTAACCAAAACGTATAGCGTTTCTTCAGGGGTTCCTCAGGGGTCAGTCCTCGGACCAATGCTGTTGAACGATATGTACAACGAAGTACTGTGGTTGGAATTTCCAGACGGTGTCCAAAACGTAGGGTTTGCCGACGTCATCGCGATTTTGGCAAAAACCTCGAGAAATAGAAATGATGGCAAACGAAGCAATTGAGACAGTTTGAGCATGGCTACAATCAAGAGGACTTCAAGTGGCCGAGCATAAAACATATCATCCAAGTGTATGATGATCTTATCGAATATTTGCACCTCCTACAGAAAAAGAAATACCAGACAGACCAGACAGACCAGACAGAGCTGCTATATTTCCTAGAGGGCGACTGCTCAAGGTGGCGGATAGCGGAAGGAAAAACCGGCTTGCCGGTGGGTAGTAGGTCGGAAATAAAATACGACCCGCGGACCAAATATAAGCAAGGGGTTGGATACCCTGAATTTAAAAAAAACATTATGGATAGTTGGATAAAGAAGAAAGTTACGGTGCAGGCCGTCGGATACCCAGTGCCGGTGGCTGTAAAATGTTTATTGACACGTGCGGATGAAAGGTGACACACAAGTGCACACCCGCACAAATACACACACACACCCACAGCAACCCACTCCCACATACACACGGAAATCTTCAATATCGTCTCTGTCTATATTTTATCGACTTTACATCCCTTGAACGTGGTAATAAATCAATTTTGTTGCGGTACATAGACTTTTGAGGTTATGTGCGTGTGTGCGTGGTTATATTGGATTTGCTATTGATATATTTAAGCGTTTGCTTTTATTTTTGTTCAAACCAGATTTGTAATTGTGGAATGTACTAAAGTGTCCTTAATGCTCACTAGAGGCGCTGTTATCGTAAAGGGGTCATACACTTATGATCTGTCAAACAAGTGTAATTATAATATGTTATGACCTGAACCACTCCCCATTCAAAACGGGTTTCCAACCAAAAACTAAATAAAATGTTAGATACAATCGGGAAGTGTATTGGACCAGTGTATTAGACCATCATTCTTAGGCCAGAGTTTGAGAAGCCATCAGAGAACCAACGTGTGTGCCATCGACGGTTGTCTCAAAGAGGGGCTTTCAGACGCTGGAATACATAACTCCAACCTCTCCAACTGAAGATACGGCCATCTCTCTGGGTAGGTTTTTGTTTTCCAAGCAGAACTATATGCCAGTTAACCCGCCCTTAAATCGCTATAGCGCCTTTAAATTCACATCTGGACTGGTGCTTAGCTGTTGGCAGACTCTACAAGAGCTATCTCTAAGGTCGTCTGTTTGATTGGTTTCGGTACCTGTACTGGTACTGGCATTCCGTCTGGCGTTGTCCAAAAAAAAACGACTAAGACAACGAATTCCTCTATGATGACAGCTGACAGCTGCATTTCGTGCATCGTGTTTGACGCATCTCAACGCCCTTGTAGCGCTACAGCAGCGCTATGACGCTTGTGCGTTAACGCATAAGAAACACCATTCCACGCAAGAGGATGCGGAAGCTTAAGCAGAAATTGTTAGTCACAACCTATCGAGCAGTTGACAAAGATGGTATGTTAACATTTTTGAATGAATTCGGTTGTGAAATTATAATAATAATAATTTTATTACTTGCGCCAAAGGATTAATGATAATCATAAAGATCGACTTATAGACCTTAGGGCAGAAAACTTCCTCTTTTCGTATGGAAGACATTCGTCCGTTCGTAACTAGTTACCATTTGTATTAACTGTATATTTAATTATCTTTTAGGTCAATGAAAAAGCATCCAAACATCGACTACACATTGTTCGGACGGGCGTAGGAGGCACTTCAGGGATACAGTTTTCCGAAGCGGACCAAAGAATCATGGCCATTTGCTCGATTGGGTCAATATAGATGGTAGTCAAGTCACCAGAGAGAAGCTAGGATTTGAGGATGAAACTGCGATAAACAGTGACGTGATGGAGGAGGCAGTCGGACCACAATCACCCATACTCACTTCGCCCACTTCTTCTCGGCCGCCGCAATATCCTCGACCAAACCTAACTCCTCGAGCTGCACGACCAACTCCTCGACCAACCCTAACGCCACGACCAATCCAAAGTTCCGAAATAACCCAAAGTCCTCAAAATCGTCTTCGACCGGCAACTTCCCGACAGCCTACGGAAGATCAATTTCTGTATAATATATGGATAGATACGAATTGGAGTTTGAATACATTGTAGAGAAAAGCGCTATTAGATATAGAAAATAATTTAAATAAGCGAGGCGTCGAGGCACGTGGCATTGATGGTTATTACGTCATTGAGTCCCATGTGTTTAACGATACAGGTCAATTGCGATTCTCAAGAAATCGATAGAATGCGATCAAATTGATTTTAAGGCACATATATATAGTTTAAATCGCCAAGATAGCTAACTACACCGGTGAGGCCAGCAAGAATTATATCCATAGTCTGTTGAAAAATGCGTCGTTCTGTTTTTACACCGAAACTTCAACGGCTGTAGAAACAAATAATAATTCAAAAAAATCGCGATCAAATCAACATTGAAACCAATCGATCGCGTTTAAAGTGAAATTATAATATATATATTTATCCTTTTTAGATAACTACTTTAGCCTCTACTAAAATTGCGATAAAATGCCATTAAATCAAACTCGATTTATCTGAAAATTTACATATTTTCAAAAAATCATGTTTTTATCGCATACTTAAAGTTTCATCGCGATCAAATAATGTTCAGCAACTTACGATCGGTATCTTGGATAGATAGAATTTTTTAATTACAATTTTTACGATATTTCAAGAAATCGCGATCAAATCGACCTTGAAACCAAGTGATCATATCATTTTTAGAGGATTTTATCAGCTACCACTTCAACTACGATCAAATGCTATTATTTCAAACTCGATTTAGCTGAGATTTTACACATTTTCTAAAAATAATATTATTATTTCATACTTCGAGTTTTATAGCGATCAAATGATGATTAGGGACTAACGATCGCTATCTTGAGTACAGAATATTTTAAAATGATTTACAATTTTTTAAGAAATCGTGATCAAATCGACTTTGAAACCAAGGGATCGCGATCAAAATACATCTAATTCATCAATAACATTACAATAAATAAAATTCTACTATTTCCAAATTATCCATCATTTCAAGATCGCGGTCGGACGCAACTAATTAGCGTACATAAATAATTAAAATATATATACAAACATATAATTTTATAGTTGACATTTTTGGGTTTTTGCGCCGGACTAAATAAAGGTACAGTGAATTATTCTCAAGAGACTTAACGCCAGGAAAAATCCTGACAATAAGTCACAGTTCGCCTGTGCATTACTCTCACAATTTTTCTCAAATTATAAGTCTCTTGAGAATAATAAACAACGCCATGTTTGTACGTGTTCCATCATTCCATTTTTATTATGGAACTCCTTAAAAATTAAAAAAAAAATTTAAAAAAACATATTTAAAACAGACAAACATAATTTTATTGTACTGTTTCTTAGCCAACGCCAAATTATTACAATTCAATAAAAACATATGCAATTCGAATCACGATTGATTATAAAACAAAAAAAACTACATTCTTAAAATTACCAAATAAAATTAATTCTTCTGCAGGAACTGCTCCAGATCATCGCGGTACACCAATTTCTTGTCGGCACGTCGATCGGCAGGAACATTAGCATCAGACTGCTCGATCACACGCCACGCCCACAGTTTGCGTGAGATAAATGTGGATTTGAACGAAGCCACCAACGACTGGGCACCCGGACACCGTGCATTGAAGAAGGTCAACTTGCGGCCGGCATCAATGTAGTACGTCCGCTGCTGGGTCTTCGAGAAACCCTTGGTCAAGTGACTCGGAAACGCGGACAGACAAAGTAAACCACGTGGCACATAGAATCGATCCGTGGCCAGTGGATAGCCCATTCGGACTTTGCTCTCGGTAATCTGATAGGGTCGCAATTGTTCAAAGAACTGCTGTACATCCTGTAGTTTCAACAGTGGCTTACAACGCACCGGCACAGAGTCCGGACGGTTTAAGGCCTGTGCGAACAGAGCACACTTGCGCAGGCGCTCGGGCAGAGGATCCGAACGAATGTCTTCACCGCCCAACACAATTCCATCGATTATATGAAAAGCACTGATCGTCGTGCGCTGGCGACCGTCTCCGACAACCTCACGCACCACTTCTCCGTACAGCATGGTATTCGGTGAGAAATCCACATCAATCATTGGCCGGGCTGGCAGCCATTCGGTCTTCACGTACATGTACACCTGACCACCACCTTTGCTCATGAATATCGTGCGTACCGTTGTGTCGGTATTCTGCACCGTGTCCAGGGGCACAAAGTACCAGTCTGCCTTGTCCAGAAATGTCTTGGCCAACGGTGTGCTCTGACGGAGCTCTGTGTCGCGTGCGTTTAGAAAGACTTTCTGGTCCATCCACCGTCCCATCAGATCGGTAAAACACTGGGACACTGTCTTCACGATCGGTGACTTACGCATCGCTACCGGAAGTCGCCATTGTGTCAGACAATCCAAGCGAGCCTGTACCTGTCGTGTCTCTCGCATGTTTCCATCCTTGCAGTAGGCTGCAATCTTCGCCAGATCTGCCATCTGCATCCGTCCCAAAGTGTTGTTGCTGTCTCGCATGTACTGCATAAACTGGGCGTCTGCCTGCATAGCTTCCAACGGTACGAGCTGGGTCACATCCTCTGCGCAGTCGCGACTCTGCCACATCTGTAGGTTTACATTAGACAGGTGCTCACGAATGTCTTCCGTATCGGCGTGCTTCCACTTGCAGATCAAGTAGCGTTCGGAGTTCGCTCGACGACACGAGTTCGGTCGGAAGATGGTGATCTTCTTGAAGCACTGATGCATTAGATAGACGAGTCCAACACTGAACGGTGTGAACACATCGAAGAGCTTTACAACAAAGTGTCCGTTCTCACGGATCGCACCGAGAGCCAGAACACACTGGCTTAGGTACAGTTGACGTGACTGGATTTCAAGGAATTTTTCTTTACCTTCTACCGATGCTCCACCGTCGGCCAGCATCACGTGAACGCCGATGCCTCCAGTCTGAGCCATAACGAAACGTGTGTAGGATTCAATATTCTCGGGATTGCATACATTACCATCGGTTCCGTAGTGTGTGCAAAAGGTCTCCGGATGACCGGCATAGAAATCTTGTGGGCGATAGTCGTTGTCCTTGCGTAGTGTTATTCCGAAACCCTTGGCATGCCATCCTTTGCGCCACATCATGTACTCAGCGAAACCACCGGGTCCACCGCACAAGTCTGCAAAGTACAGCAGTTCATCGGTGTCAACCATCGGCTGACCCGACTGGTCAAGTGGAGCCGTAAATATAAAGTCCATGGCAGCATCTATGTTGGCCATTTTAACTGCTGCCTGATTCATGAAAATCGACCAACGAATCGTTTCGAAAGGATTACTGCGAGTACGTGCCAATCGCATACTGTCAACTCCCAGATGATCTAAGATATCTTTGGTCTGCGTAATCTCAGTGACTACATCTTCGTCGCAGAACGACGCTTCACCTTCGACGGTACTAGGCCGAGTCGATGAACGCACCCATGACTCTAGAATTGGAACCGTCAATCGATCCAAAATGTTTACAGAACTCTCGTACCATGTTATCGGTTCCATGATGCTCACAAGATCCGCGGATGGATCGTAGGCAGCTGCAGCAGATTCTAGGACCAGCTGACGTGGCATTAGATCACGTCGATTTTTCTGATCAGCCACATCGACCGGGGCTATGACAGCCTGATCCTTAACGAATCGCATACACTTTTCGACGTACGATTGCTTACCCACGGATTTCGGTGGCTCGAACACGAGTGGTTTGAACTTTTGGGAGCTGGCCTTTTTACGTTTCACAACGCGCCGTGGAAGTGATCTATTCTCTACGTCTGGATCGGGTCCATCGTCTGGACTGGAATCACTGCAGATCGTTTTGCTGACGACTGGTGTTTCATCTTCACTGGAATCGTAATCGATGGGTATGCTGGCCGCTGGCAGTTGTTCACGCGGTTGCGGGGTAATGCTCTGCACCGCTGGTACGGTCTCGGTCGGACCATCATCATCAGAATCAGACGACGATGACGACGAGCCCGTTGCCGAACCGTCCGAGTTTGACTCAGAATCTGAACTATCCGTGAGGCTACCCTGTTCGTTGGGAGACACGATAATGTTATTGTTCATATTCGTTGTGGACGGAACTTGAGGTTTATACGATGGAAATGCTTGCACTGGAGCCACCACCGGTGGAACGACCACATTAGAGACACTCGCTGACTGCTGTTCCGTGTCCGAATCTGAGTCCGAACTCGAGTCGGACGAATCGGAACCCGACGATGAGCTAGAACTACTGTCACTATTCACTTTTGGCTTTTTTGCCGGTGGTATGTCAACGTCCGTCTGCATCTCGTCATCGGAAGAGGACGATGAGTCGGAATCACTTAGAGACGGATGGATGTTTTGCGAGTTTACTATCATCTCGGATGCGTTTTAATTATACTGTTTATTTTATTAATGATGGCAATAAGTGTTTCTCTCGGCAAGAAAAGAAATGTTGTGGTCTAGAGATTTTGATATTGGCAGCTTTATATAGATGGGTAGTAATTATTATGATCCCTGTCTCGCTAACTAGACAATATAGTTGAGGTTATGTGCTGGTTAGATAATTATAGGCCAGACACAGATTTTGTTTGGATTTTATGACCTCCATTTTTATTATGCATACCTTTGACTTGACTCGAATTATAATAATTATCTTTAATTGAAAATGTCTAGTGTCGGCTGGTTATTCCTTTTCTTGCAAAAAAAAAAAGAATAATAAAAAAACCTCTACCTAGAATGGTGAAAATATCATCAAGCCCAAACTCGCAAATTTCTACCTGCTCTTACAGTTAGAAATTCTGCAAATTGTTTATATGAGGTAAAATCGAATCCGATGTGAATTTTGTCAAAAAAGATATCCTAAATCCTAGATATATAGGAAAAAGATATCGTATATTTCATGTTTTAAGACATTCTCTGAGAGTTTTATATTTAATTCGTAATAGACGCGCAAAAGATTTATAAACTCTTGAATCAGAATGCCCAATTCCTTCAAAAGAAATTCGAAATCATCGCAAGTCCGACCATAACAATATAAACATTGATGTAAAATACATTATTGAACATAAACCGCATTATATGGATGCTTAAATAGCAAGCTCGTCCGAAATTATGACAAGTCACGAACATAACCTCATTTTAACCTATAATTATTACCTGCTTTTGAGTTCAGGAACACTCGCGCGGCATGGCACAAAATAAAGCTGTAAGGTCATATTCGTTGGTCAATAAAAAAACACTTCGTCCTGATAATTTTATGTGTGCATTTTTAGACGAGATGCCCATTTCGATATATTATTTTTCATATATATTTATTTGTTTATTTATATTTGTTTGTTTTGGTTTATTTTACTATATATCAATAAAACGATTCAAACGACTCCACTACATCAATGTGTCTGCGAATCCGCTGCGGTAATCATAATATTTTTATTTATCTATAATAAAACATTTAATTTTATTTTAGATGAACCTTTTTAATATAGTTTAATGAATATAGAACTATTTTCGAACTAAATTCGAGTAAATCTTTAAGTCTCTATATTTTCTGTTTTCTAATGTATGACTCGGTTTTATCGCGATAATAACTCGAGTACAAATCGGATTCTCGATTTATATGTCAAATCTAGTTGTTCTGCAACACAATTGCGGAATACGCAACACTTCCGTGCTGCTCAAAATGATTTTATTACAAGCCTGGAACCGGTGTTTAACAATTGTATTTATACACCGATTCCCCATATTGTATTTCACAATACTTAATACTGACCTAATTAATTATACTAAGTTGAGTTCGATGTCTAATGTACGGTGCCGTGTGCAACACGGCTCTCAACGCATTGTCAGCAATACTTGTAGTATGTTATTGTTAAGCTTAACTAAATAAAGTGCAACGACACTTCATTGCCTAATATAAATATTTACTATAATGTAGGGCTGTTGGCTCCTCCAACACTATTAATTCCTCTCACTTCAATTCACTTTTATTTATTCCATTTTTCAATTGAAATCCTCCGGGTTGATAAGCCAATACACAATGTGTCACGTCAAAGTTGATTGTTGTTGTTTTTTTTGTTAACACACATTTTATTATACACAATTATATACCACATATAATGTACAGTTCTCCGTGAGTCGATGGTCAACGACGTTCACGGGTAATTGTGCATTTAAGTTATGTAATTTCTCTTTGATTTTGTAAGCCTTCGTCACATCAAATCTTAAAGGATCATCAATTTGCAAACTAAGATCACTAAGTTGTACTATAGGTTTATCGTTATAGTTATACTCAGTAATCCCTGGTAACATATTGTCGTACCAGGTTTGCAGATAACTGATATCCTTATGCTCCCTTGGCACAATAGCACTGATATGCATACATTTTTTTCTTGAGTACTAGGTGCCTTTCTTTTAGGGTTTTTCCGTTGGCTAGAGCTAGAGTTGCTGTAATAGTTTCCGTAGGGTTTCGTCGTTCCAAATTCTCTGCAGGAAATTCACAAAGGTCCCAAGACCGTTATCGTATTCATCGTAGTCACAGTCGTCGCTACCAGAGATTCTTGAATCGTCTCTGCTTTCGTCTTCTTCTGTGTTGCTGGTGTATTCAAATTGTCCATTTCGCAGTCATCCGAAAATTTACCATTTGCTACCACTTCGGCTGGTACCGATAAAGTAGCCGATATTAATCGTATTAATTGAATCACTGTTTCGTGCGAAGACTGTTATGCAGACATGATCTCTCCTGTTATTGTAATTGACAGTAGACTGGTTTAAACGGCAATAATGGCCACACGGTCTCCAATTCTCAATTTGCTTCGAAACGAGATGTAGTGGACTGGCGTACGGGCTGTTTGAAAGTCTGCAAATACCTTGTTTGATCATATATAATCAAATTAGGCTTTAGCAATTTTTAGCATTTGTCAGAAGAAAGTAAGCGAGCTCGCTCGCAGATCGGTCTCTATATGAGAACCTTCAATACTGTAAATGAGACGCGTATGTTTTCTTGATAAAATGTATTTACATTCAGAGAGAATGATCAGTTGTCTCTGATGGTATCAAAAGAACTGAAGACCAAAGTGGTGTTGATTGATTCAACCGCCGATAATCCCCGCACGGTCTCCAATCCCAACTTTGTTTGGGAACGAGATGGAGTGGACTTGCGTAAGGACTGTTATATGGTCTGCATATGCATTGTTCGATGCCATGTACTCGAACTCGGCTTTTGCAATTTTGAGCTTGTCGGGAGCTAACCGACGGGTTTCACCAGAGAAGCAGTAGGCGACTCAACCGATAAATCTTGGTAATCGCTCAGGAAGGCTTTCTTTCCTGAGTTTTTGTCCTTATATTTTTGGAGCCAGAATAGAAAACGATAGGGTTGCGGATTTAACAATACAATATAATATAATAATTTACATTCCCGTGTGGTGGTTTTATTTGGATTTTCTGCTCTAGGGCGCGAAGTCGATCGCCCGCGGCTAGGGGTCCGATCCCGTGACTGGTGCGTAGTCTGTGGTGAAGATGCGGTATAGTTTTGACGAGTAGCTTGTGACGATGATGCGGCCTGGTTTTGGCGCGCGATCTGATCGATTTGCTTCTTCATTGATAACATGAAGCTCTTCAGCTCTGCCAATTCGCTGCTGTGGTCCTCCGATGGACGGTGAACCGCATTTACCTGTTGAGAGGAGTTTACCTCCGCGATTTTATCGGCCTGTTTCGCCAGCGATGCGACGTCTCCGTCGTGGGCGGAGAGGATCGCGCGGGTTTGCACTGGCAATCGTGATAGCCAGAGTGATAAATCAGCGTGGACCTTGGATCCTGCTAAAGTCTTCATTTCCCTCAACAATGTTGAGGGACGCTTGTCATCTAAGCGATTTCTAATAACTTTTTTTTTAGTCGCGACTCCTCCGAGTCGGCGAACTTTGCGATTAGTCGACTTTTAAGAGCCACGTACGTCTGCTCCTCTGGGGGGCCGAGATCAGGTCTTCAACCTGCGCGATCACGTGGCACTCTGCCACGACGGCAGTGATGCCGCTGATCTCGAATTGTGCTTCCAGTTGAACAAACCACAATGGGGTTACCCGTTCGGACACTTTGGCGATTTCTGCGTCCGGCGGTGTTGGTGGTGCCGGTGGTAGTACCATTGGTCTTGATATTTTGATATATATCTTGATATTTTTTGGTAGAAAATCCCGGGGAAATCCTGGGAAAATTCCGTTAAAATGCCGGGGTAATCTATGGAAAACATCGGGAAAATCTGGGGAAAACATGGGAAAACCTGGGAGAATCCCGTGAAAAACCCGGGGAAAACTCTATGTAAGCATATTATTCTGTACAATGTTTGTGTGTGTGAACTCAGGTCTTACACCAAATACACATTTAAACAGCAATGCAAATGGTTTTCCCTCTAATTTATTTGTTTTTCTTGTGGTTACTTTCTATATGTGAGTGTGTGTGTATATGTGTGTATTCAAACTCAATTTGGTCCTTAAAGCCGTACCGTAATGCTTGCCATCCGGCAGACCCGAAACAACCTCAACATCCGCTCTGAAGGACGGATGTTGCGTGGAAACTGCTGCCAAGCCGGCCGCTGCTCTTCTCTATAACTCGTTTGTTTATGCGGTGTGTGTGTGTGTGTGTGTGTGTGCGGCCCCGAAAATGGGCAACTTTAATATTTACCTTTGCCTCTTCTATGCTATTACATATTTTCTTAAACTTGAGCGCGCCTCGATGGTGCTACACTGCTTGTGATGGTTTGGGGTTCTGTGGTCGGGGCAGTTATGCTGGTTTAGTTATACTGCTAAAATGCACACGCATAAATGAGTCACGCAACGCTGCGTCGACGAGAAAAGCGACGCGACGGACGCAAACGGGCCAGACAATGTAATGAAAATTCTCGTTAAGGGTTGAACCGCACTTCGGCTAATTAACTGTTTGGGCGCAAATGCGAAAGCAAAATTGTGAAAATCATCAATATCTCTAGGACAGAGAACCGGGAACGGGGGTGGGGAATCTATGACTTTGCGGGCTAAGAAAACATTGCATTCTGTTTGCTTGGGATGAACACACACAAACAAACATATTCAAAAAGGGCAAATAGTGTATAATGTGTTTATGAGGGTGTACTAAGAAAACAGAATACAGAATTGTGCCTTTGGGAAAAGCTGACAGAGATTGAATTTATTTATATTTTATATTTTTTGTTGAGTTTTCTATGGGACTGTCAATTCACGACGCTTCTATTATATACATGTTCGATGGATAGTCATTAATTTACGATAGAGATCAGAGGACCACAACTCCATACAATTTTGAATTTTGGGAATCTTCTATTAAAGGATAGCTTCTGAATAAAACTGAATCTATGCCTTTACTAGAAAAGTAAAAAAAAAAAGTTTTAAAGATGTGACTGTACTTTCTATTTCTTATCATAGGGATTGTCATCGTGATTTGTGCGTGTTTGTGTACCTGGCCTTATTCTGCCTTCTGGAATAGTTTTGAACAATTTGCCATGTAACATATACGATGATTTTTCATTCGTATCAAATGGAGATGGGAGATTTTTACATTGTGTATCTTTCCTGTCACCGACCCAGCTATATTGTATCAGTAACTTTGTATCTGGTTCTATAGTCTCGTTCACCTTTAATACGAATCATCTGTTTTCCATCCGCTGTATAATAAAAGTTTTTTTTTAGCTTTAGTGGTTTATAGTATCTTCTTTTTAAACAATTCAGGACGTACATTCTATTTACTCTCTTCGCCAAACAAAAATTAGATCATTTTGCTTGGCTAACCTTCAACATCATCATCTTCTTTGCCAAATAAAACAGAAAAATAAATCAGGCAATTTTTTTTATTAAAACCAAAAAATCGTACCTTTTTGTTAAAAAAATTAATTCCAATTTTTATGGATCTCCTTGCCCAATAGAAAATCGTCAATTTTGTTTCGAAAAATGAATAGAATTTTTGTGGAATACCTTTATTTGCTCTCCTCGTCAAACAAACATAAGTCATCCATTTTTGAACCAATCTGAATTGGTTAGTATCTTATAACTAAACATTGTTTCCCAAAAAATATAGAAAGTTTTTCTCGCTAAACGAATAACCATTTTCGAGTCAAAAAAAGTCTTTTCATTTCTAGCCAATCATAGAATCGATTAGGTATCTTTTATATGTACTATAGGGTGGATTTTATTTTAAGAGACCTATTTTTAAGGGGCTGTGGTGCAGATGTTTTAAAAAAAAATTATAGTAATTTTTTAAATTTATTTTTCTTGTTAAGTGGTAGAATGGTGACATCAAAAAACTGATGATGATGATTAGGTGGGGGACCAACTCCTTGAAGGCGATTACAGCACTTAGGCCAAACTGATTGGCCCATTGTACAATATGATCCGGGTTTAGGGTTGGTAGTCCACAAATCGGCCTGATATTTCAAGCTAACTCTGTTATCTTAGCGAGCGGTAGTAGATGGAGAGTCTGGTCTCTCTTTTCGACCAAGATTGAACGCTGATTTGGTTTTGGTGGCACATGGTTTCGTGAGAAACAAACTGTTTTAAAGTTCTTAGTGGGTTTCCTGTCGAGACACCGTAAAATCTGTCATCCAGATTTTAACAAAGCGTTGATGATATGCCGACGGAGGATTTCGGGCTACCGTTTTTGGCTACGCTGTCAACGTTCTCGTTTCCTGGGATTCCACAGTGTCCTGGAACCCAAAACAAACACTTTTTCTTCTAAAGCAATACATTCTGAAGCTCATTACAGCAATTAAGCACTAGTCTAGACGAAAATCTGTAAGCACCTGAATAGCCTGAATGGTCGCTTTGCTATGGGAGAAAAAATAGAAACGATTGTTACAACAATTTGAGCAAACGATTTCTCTGGCACATGCTAGAATAGCAAAAACTTCTAGAACACCGAAGCGTGCCGGCCCAGTGCGACAGAGATCTCGAGGGGCGGGGTGCTAGGCCGGAGTATTCCGGCACCAGAAATACATACAATTGGAGGGAGTGTTCCACTGAAACTGTCCGTTCATGGGGGGAGTAAACCATTATACAAATTCCCATCCTATCTTTTGGGAATACTGACTTCTAACTTTTTAACAGAAAACAGAACTTTGTAGTGAGGTAGTCAGACGGTATCTTAAAATCGGGATCGGCTGAGATAGTGTCATTCCATAAAGAGGAATGACCTATAAGCTTCCAGCAGCCATTCAGATGAAGTCTATAGGCTGCCAAAACTAGCATCCGATTTTAAAAATATATGGAGTGGTGGCAGATTATAAAGGATCTCCATCGTGGCAGTAGGACTTGTTCGCATTGCACTAGATATGCCAATGCAAACAAGCCGATGGAATCTCTTAACTCTCAACTCTCAAGGCCTAATTATGGCCGAATTATACCAATGGACCACTTTTGGTGATAGGCACCATTTACCAAACACTTTTCTGCACTGCCAGAAAGCATTGGTGGCTGTCATGAGTTTGCAGTTCATCTGATCTGTCCAGTAGAGTTTTTACTATCTAGAAAAACACCTAGGTATTTAATCTTGTAGATTCTTTGGACTGGGTTCGGTCCTAGATGAATTGTCCGAAGATCATTCAATCTGGTTTTCCTGGTGAAGAGAATTATTTCGGTCTTGATAATAAACGAAGGACCTGAATTATTCCAACAGTTTTTGTCTAAAAACCATTGGTCTAAAACAATTTGTCTAAAACAACTTCTCTAATATCATATGGCTGGTGGGATTGGGATGAATGTTTGTTTCTGGGGTCCTGAGGATGAAACCTTTCCAAAAAAAATATAACTTCCTCCCTGAATATTCCAATCAGGCTATTTAGTGTATGGCTGGTGGTATATAGATGCAATTTCGATTCTGTGGTCATGAGTACATTCTAAAAAAATCTATGTGAGTTTCCTCGCCCCTCTCAAAAACTCATAAATCGGATTGTTTTTCAAAAATATAAAATCTAGAAAAATCTTGAATTTTTATTTTGATTGTTTTTTTTGGCTGAACTTTACTTTAGCGCCACTCCCATGTTTTTTTTTGAATGTAGGAGATGTATCCCTAAACCCGAAATGGAAAAATCCCATTAAGGGTTTAAGGGGGTTTATAGGGTTAAATCATTTTTTGAATGATTTTTGGTGGGACGGTGCTGTTAAGGTGGGGATTTTTGAAGTACGGCATATTTTACAGAAAGTTCTCACCTTTTTAAGCTATTTTACTTTATTGTACTCCTTCAAGTTTCCCAGGGAATTTGATTTTATTTTTTTAAATATATTATTATAGAATTATAGAAGTAAAGAAAAAGGGTTTTGGTCATAGAGTACTAATATACTTCCCAAAATCAGCCATTTATTGTGTTGTTATAGGGTTGTTGTTGCCGTAGGCATCACGTATCCTCCTATAAACAGGATATGGTCATAGAGTACTATTCTACATCCCAGAGTCCGCCTTTTTATAGGGTTGTTATTGTAAAGCAAAATGTGATGTCGTAGGCATCTCGTTTCTTTTTATTAAAGGTTGTGGTCATTGATATATATTTTACTAAATTTCTAGGGAACGTGAACGCATTTTTTTAAGTGTTTAATTATAAAATCAAAAAAAAACAGGACGAAATTATTACATAAATATATTTTTTTATGTAACTGTAGATTTGACAAGCATAGGTTGAAATAATATATCTAAAGAATCTTGAAAAATATTCACAAAAAATGAACCTTTTTAGTAGCGCGCGTAAATTATATAATATAATATTTTTGAAGATATTTTTTCATTGTTTTTTTTTAAGATTATTTTAGACCAATTGTTTTTAGACAAATTATTTTTAGACAAATTGTTTTAGACAAATTGTTTTTAGATAAAATGTTTTTAGACAAATTGTTTTAGACAAATTGTTTCAGGCCAATTATTTTTAGAAAAAAAAGTTTTAGACAAATTGATTTTAGACAATTTTTTTTAGACAAATTGTTTTAGACAAATTGCTTTTAGAAAAATTATTTTAGACAAATAATCCGCGAATCCTGGAAAATAGTGTTCCAGTTTATGCTAAAACTTTATTTGTTTCTTTATACTAATATTATTTTCTAGTGAATGGAATGGTGTTGCAGCTTGGTCAATGGCTTAAAAAGGGTGGGATTTTCTTCTATAGTTTTTTATTTAATCATAGGCCCCTTTGACCAAAGGCTAATTACTGTTTTATTCAACAATTGAGAAAATGTAATATTTCGAAGGTCACTTCTCTTTTCATTACCCAATACCTATATCCCTCACTTTAAATAAATTTATAATTTAATTTTAGTGCTAGAGCTTTTTTGTTAAAGTGGACAAAACTTCAATACTGAAGCAGCCTTAATGAACTAATGAACTAGCAAAAATGGTCGCGTCTCTTGTGTCCAATATATGAGACATTTTACACATGGGCTGGAAAAGGGATTTGAGAAAAATCTCTCCAACCCTAATTATATTTCATTTTTAATGACTTTGTTCTCATGCCAAACCTTTAAACACCAGATTGAAATAAATGAAAATAAAATAAAAAAGAATTTTAAATACGTTCAACCGTACTATCACTAATATGTAGACATTTTTTAAAAACAAAATAGTTTTGTTTTTGTAGTTTAATTTGAAGAATTCGATGATCCAGCAATTTTCATGTTCCTATAGGTTCTGTAATACATATTCTGTAGGTTCAAACAGCTGGAGCATGACCCCCCCTATAGAGAATATTGTCTCCACTGACTTTCGAAGCCGTTTAGAAATAATAATACACAAAGCGATTTTAATTGCAAAACCCCAAAGATAAATTGCTGTAATTAAATAAATAACCACAAGCATATACTATTCGTTGTATCTATACGTTTTATGCGGCGCGGCGCCGGCGCCGGCGCACGGCATTCGCACACAGAGTGGTACCCGAAAGCTCGCGCCCAGGTACATAAATTGCGCGTCAAGGAAACCCCGGTGTATACGTATACGCTCCGCTCTGTCTGACCGCCCGACCGCCCAGCACCGTCGGTCCCAGCCTCCTCCGCGCGGTGCTTTGCCATATGTAACGACATGTAAGCGCCAGAGCGCGCGCGAAAGCACCCCGATTGCGGGGGGTGGTGTGCGGGGGTGGGTTTGCTGGCAGAGCTTCTCACTGTAGCTGTGCTGCTACGCGGTTATGTAATGTACCCGCTTCTATAAATTAGAGCAATCAGTTGAAAGAAAACAATTTACCAATGTCTGATTGTGGGAACACACACAGCAGTTGGACTCGTTTCACCTTTTTGTGTGGGTGGGAGGGTTCCTTGTGCCGGAGCTTTCGGTCCGACGCAACGTGGCTAATTTGGATGGCGCTTTTTGCCGCACTAGCATAACAACTAAATATATATATAGTATAATACGTAAATCGCACAGATGTTAAGCTCTGGGTGTTTTGTAAGTGAATAACGATTAATTTGAATGTTTATTGGAACTACGACAAGCTCGACGATAATTACGTTCGTGTTGCTGATTTTCCCAGAGCTTTTTCACTCGAAAACAACTGTGTATATAGTAATACATAATATATATAAAGTATATGTTTATGCTGTGAGCATAACAATTGCAATGCGGCTTTAAGCCCGGAATAATATTTGAAAATAAATGAAGTGTTTCTGGGTGGCACTTCAAATCGAGCGGAAGCAGCATTTGGAAGGTTTGATCAAACTGGAACTTGCTATATATTTATGCTATTGGATGGTATTCAGAATTCGGTCCATTTCGGATGCCCTCAGCACGGTGCATATAGACATATTGTCTTAACATTGGTTGTGTGCAATTCCCAATTCCAATGATTTCCCATTTCAAATCTATATATATATACGAGTATATATTAACGTATCGATTTCCAATCTGGTGTTACTCACCTCACGACTACCAGGAACCCTATCTATATATGTGGAAGAGAATTAAATACCTATACTCAATCACAAGCGCTTCGGTGTATGTATACGTACACACATACATATAAATATGCAAATATGGCTGATGCAAATTGGGTTTATATAAAAACAGCCTAAAAGCATTTATGCAAATTGGTCCGCTGAAGGCTTACTCATGTAAACTTGTGCTCTAGCACACGCGTGTGTGTGTGTGTGTGTGTGTGTGTGTGGGTGGCCCACACACTGAAAACACTCCACTCACAAGTACTATTGAGCGTCCTGTTGTACACGGGATCAGCTGGGTACTCCGAACGCGTAACGAGCTCTCGTTCGTACGTTCGAATATTCGTTATTATAGGCCACTCGTGTTGTTTTCATTGTATGGTACACATTGCGTGCGTGTGTGTGTGTGTGTGCGTGTGTGTGTGTGTAAGTATGTATGTTGGAAGCAATTGTTATGCACATTTCCACGAAGGCATTCATATAAATTGGACTTTTACGCTCAAACAATAATATTTGAAAAGGAAATCAGAATGGGTGATGGGATTTATGGGCAAAAAGTTTTACTATTGCTTAATGCAGGTGCAATAGTTAATAAAAAAACGTAGACATTTTTATAAAACTTTTTTTTTGACAGCATACTTTTTCGATAAATGTAATAGCTCCCAAAACAAAGTATCCACACACAATTTTATACAAATGTTTGGCAAATATATTCCATAACAAAGTATCCCAAAATATTTCAATATATATTTTTGCTAAAAATATAAATTATTTATTTTCGCATATAATATATGATAGATAAATATAGGGAATGCAATTTGGGGAATATAAACAGAAACCGAATATATATTATATTTTATATATATATACAGGGTGTCACGTAACTCAACGTCATAAATTGGAGGGCAGATATGTGTTCTATATATAACTAAGCAGAAAATCAAAACATGACATTAGAAAAATATAGACAGTGGTCCAAAATGTGGGGTTTTTTACATACTTTGACCATCCCCAAACTCATATTTGGAGAGATTGGTTAAAATGTAAAGATGTCATTAATTTTAGCAAAATCCATTTTTTTTATCCAATTATTTGTTTTATAATTTTTCATTCAAATGAAAAAGTTTCAGATATCTGGTATAGTTGAAGCAAAGATTTCTGATGCTGTCAGCAAGCTAACGATCGAATTTGAGCACTGGAGCAGAAGTTCGCAGAGGATTCCCCAAACAAAAGTGATGCAAAGGACGACATAATTAATAATCTGGTATCCCAAGTAGAGGACAACGAGAGATATACAGAACAACGCTTAATAAATCTCCTGATTGAAGGTATTCCTAGAACCAAAGAGACTGCCGACTTCCCAAAGATGCTGAAATCGATCGGAGTACATTTGAAGGTCAATATCAACGATGCAGGTATAGGCACGTTTTGGTTCGATAACTTTCAAGCAGTTGATCTTGATTCGTTAAATCTAGATGCCTCAGAACCAATTGACCTCGATTCCGCAGATGCAAATATTCAATTGAGCATTTTTGTCAAATTTATTGATGATCTTTTTAAAAAACATGTTCCTAAGAAAAAAGTAAAAAATCTATATACCCATAATCCATGGTATAATGAAAACGTGGCAAGATCAATATTGCTCAGAGACTGCGCTTTTAGATCCTGGTTTTCTAATAGGACCGACGTTAATTGGAAAGTTTTCTCGATCTCGTTATTTTGGCTTAGGTTCGGGATCAGGTAACTCCATTTGGAAAAAAATTGAAGAACTAGGTGTATTAAAAGATAAAGTTAATGACTTCAATGGGTTTAAGCCAAGAGATTTTAGCAATCATTTCTCTGCAATTCAATCGTCACAGTCAGTTCGCTCTGACATATCTGTTGTCGAATCTATTAATGCTTTCAAATTCCACCCTATTGATGACGACATTTGTTATAGAGCTATCTTAGAAATTAAATCAAATGCAACTGGCATTGACAATATTAAATTAAAGTTTATAAAAATGATTTTTAAGAACGATTGTATGTAATATAACTAAAATATTCAATACCGTCATTAACTCTTCACTCTTTCCAGAGGTGTGGAATACTTAAAGTAATACCAATACCTAAAATAAAAACGCCCATGTGTCTTGCTGACTACCGTCCGATAAGCCTGCTCCCATTTCTCTCAAAAGCAATGAAAATAGTGTTAAAACAGCAAATTACAAAGCACTTGTCTGTTTTTAGAGGACTTTATCCTTGTCAGTCTGATCTTAGAGCTCTACATAGTACTACAACAGCTGTCTTAATTGTAACTGAACACATAAGAACTGGTCTAGATAGTACCAAAGCTACAGTTCTAGCTCCACTTGTCTTCAGAAAGGCTTTTGATACAATTGACCACAGTATAATGTGCGTCAAACTGAAAAAGCTATTTTAAATTCTCTGACAGCGCTTGTGATTTATTGCATTCCGATTATTCAGAGCGGAACGCAAGTATTTCAAGTCAACGGAATGCTTTCTGAACCCTCACCAACATATGCTGGGGTACCGGTCCTCGGACCTCTCCTGTTCAACATGCTAAACCTTATCTATTTGCGGACGACCTTCAAATTTATAAGAAAGTGCCTGTATCAGATCTGAATCAGTGTATCAGCAGCATAAACGCAGATCTTGCTGCTATTTCGGAGTGGTCTAAAGCAAAATCTCAGTCTATCATAGTCTTCAAACACTGCATTTATACAGATAATATAGAATTACTTGTTATTAAGGGAGTAGCAATTCCATATTCTAAGCATGTTAAACATCTAGTTATAATCATAAACAGTGAAAGAGTCACGGGATGACCATGTCGCTCTTATCTGTAAACGTAAGTATTTTGTAAAGGTTCACCTTACAATGCGCCTAAAGGCATGCAACCGCAATGACAAGCACTGAGCGCACTTGCCAATTGCACTGCTAATCGATAGCGGCAAGTGCAACACAGCGGAAATACGACATCCGACCGCA
>JAAAKO020005243.1:0-36836 GCA_010015015.2 Bolitophila cinerea | reverse complement strand
TTTATAAAACACCTAATATTAGAATTTTGTAATTTTTAGTTGTATTACTAACTATTCAAGTCATTTTAAATTGTATTCTATTTTTTTATTTTCCACATTATACAAATTAATATTGTCAAATACAACATGTATAATTGTTAAACGAATAAATGTTATTATTAAAAATGTTATTATTAAGACATCACTGCGAGTAAAGGACATGTAACCCAAATCAACGCTTTCATAAACTCCAAAATGTTGATCTTAGTAGAGGTCCATCTGAGCCATTGCTTCCTCTGAGATTTAAACACTTCAAAAAAAAATACCAAACATTTCGCATATGTCCTTGATATCAGAAGATATCGCATCGTCATACCCCATTATAGAAGACGTAAGACCAGAATTTCGATGGATCACTTGACAGGTCGTTATGAGTTTTCCTGACGTATATTCATCGTAGAGCCTACTTTGTAACAATGTGAATATACATCTCATACTAGCATACTTTATATGGTCAGCTGCACTCTTTATCCGCTTGTACCGTCTTCAAGTTTTTAAAGCTTCAAGAGCGAACGATTGAACCAGGCAGGAAGCTAAGTGTGTCGCACTGTCTTCAATGGTACAAACAGATCAAAGCCACTAAAACTAATACTATAAAACCTCTCAACCGCTTCTCCAACTCTGCTGCAAGAATTAAACAAACTTAAATACTGAACTATGCCCTAAAAGCCTAAAACCATTATAAAATGACCTAAAAACTAAATGAAAAAAAAACCTAAATTATGTATTCTTTCAATGTTTAATGTTTCGATTGGAATATATTGCAAACATGTGAGACAGATAAAGTAAACGAGAAACAAGCTTTTTTCTTTCAAATTACCAGCTAAATACGGTGGTATTTTTGGAACCACTGTATTTCATAATGTTTTATGGTACCTTTTTAATTTTAAATCATAAATCATTGTTTTTAGAGCATATTTTTGGTTGCCCTCTGGTAATAACTATTAAAAATGAAAGCGTTTTTTCTAACATTTGTTCTTGTCTACCAATTTTTATCATATACTGCACCTAAAACATTCGTGTAGGAGCACAAAGTACCCCCATTCGCAACTGTATCTTAAATTAAAACGAGTGCAAGTCATAGTTTACCATCTAAAAAACCGTGGAAAAATATTAAAAACTTGAGAACTGAGATCAAATCTCCGGCCACCGGGCCGTGCCTAAAAAGCTCAGGGCCAAGAATGTATTAGTTCAATAAAAAACATTCCTTTCATTCATTCATTCAGGCGGATCCTTTTTAGGAGATACATGGAAGGTTCCCTATTATATTCACGAAAAAATGGATGTCTTGTTAAAAAACTAGTATAAAAACAAAAATATTATTTAATATGTACTCGATAGGAGTAGAAGATCTGAATCCCAAGCACCATTTGGAAACCGCGGTATCCAAAAATTTTGACTAATATGTCTATAACGAATACTCGAGTTGATTTTTTACTCATTCAAGATCTGATTGAGACTGATCGAAAAAAATACTAAATAGTACTAACACCCTTTCGTCTCATATAAATATAAGAAAAACAGAAGTCTTGAAAACGTATTATAAATACTATTTAAAGACCATCCAGTATGTTTAGTTTTAAAAAGTATCCAAACGTCAATGTTTAAATGTAGGAATTGGTAACTTTTTAGTTTTAAACATCCCTAGTGGTCTCTCCTTGGTATTTTGTATACCTCGTCTAGACTATTTAGTATAAATATTTTTAAAAAGTTTAAATTTATAACTGTAAACAAGTTGTCAACGTGTTTTTTTTACGTTAACCAACGTTTACGAAATACAAAAGTCAGTTTAGATTTAGTATATATAATATAGAAAAATGTAAATAGGACAAGTTTCAAATCGAAATGTCACACGATCATGGAACAGTAGCCTTCAAGTTCTCGAGCCAGTACACCTTCGATATAATGTAATCTGTGCCACTGCCGGCAGAGATCGTGAAGTCAAGATCTGTTTTCTCTGGAAGACTCTGCCAGGTGTTAGAAAAAGAAAAGAAGTAATAAAATGTTTATCAATTCTGATTAATTCATTTCCATTTATTTTAAGAAAATAGAAAAAGGCTGAATGTGTGTTCAGAAAAGGGATCTACACTATCAGGACGTGCAGTTCCCTGTTTCCAAATGTGTCAGTGGTGAAACGTCTCGAGAAGCAGCTAAAGTTACATGCTCAGTCTTTAAGTGAGTTTTAGTGCCAAAAAGGCATTAGATAATAAACAATCGAATAATATTTTATCAGTTTATAATAAAATATTTTTAATAAAATATAAATAACCCGTTATATGATTATATTATTTATTATTTGGTATGAGATGTAGTCTTAAAGGAACTGGTCAAAGACGTCTTACCAAATAAAAAAAGTCTTTAAGACGTCCGTCTGATACCGTCATGATACTGTACTTTTCATACTAAAGTCGTTAAAAACCTAAGAAAAGACGTTTGTTAGATACCACTTTTGTACGAATAAAAATCAAAATATATTTAGCCATAAATTGGCTAAATTGGCTAAAAAAAAGTATTATTATTAGTTTTTATGATTTGGAGACAAAATGCACAATAAAACGGTGCTGCTAACCCGCCTCTTTAAACCCCACCCCTTTAAATAGTATTTACCAAAATTTTATCTTAGTTTTGACGCCACCAAAAACTCTCTAACTACGAAATTTTGCCAGAAAAATCTGGAATGACAAAATCTAAAAAATCAAAAAGTATTTTTTTAATAATCCGGTAAGTTGTTTCTTTTTTCCGACCTTTATTATTTAATAAAACCACCTTTTTAGATTGGTAAGGTTTCGAAATACAAAATCTAAAAAAAATAATTAATTAAAAAAACTTAATACAAACAGAAATCATCTTGAATCGAATGTTTAAATCCTCTGGAATTGATCAATTATTGATCCCGCACAATTGATCCTATACTATAATTGATCCCGCACAAGCGATCTTATTATTTATACATAATTGATCCCACACAGTTTATCCCGCATAATTATTCCCGCACAAAAAAAAATTAAAATATTTGCGGACAAACAAAATGCAGATGGCTGCTTTGCAAAAACTCCTAATTATGATTATTAGGTAATAGCAATTTTGGGATGTCTTTTTACAGGAGTTTCAAATATAAAAACAAAAAATCGATAAAATTGATAAAAACAATTCGTAAAGCAAATAGTAAGTTATACTTATGTGATTTAATTTGTATTCCATCAGGTATATTGATGTCTTTTAAAAACCGGATTATGTATTAAAGTGATTCGAAATGTTGTTATTCCAGATTTAAATTCCATTTTTTTTTCGAGACTTCGTTTTTCGATGTTTTATTAGATTTTAGATAGGTTTTCGGGAAACCTGAAGCGTCCTTTTAATATGGATTCGCCCACAATAGCACCAAATCTTAAAATAAATATATATTATTCCATATTCTGTTGAACAATAAAAAACAAATTAAAATTAAATATTTTTTTATTTAAAACACACCATAATACAATTTTAACAATTATTATCATACATTTTAAACTAAACCTATAGTTTAAAAGGACTATATTACTATAATGTAAACATTTTTTTAAATTTTTAAAGTTATAGTTTAAAAGACTAAATTTATAAATCCCTAACTATATAATGTGAACAATTTTTAGTTTTAACAAATAACACAAAGGTCAACAAACATAACTCCGGATTTATCGGTTAGATTAAACTTAAATTGTTATTTCTCATAATAAATTTCTTTCAAATCTTAATTTTGTCAAGTATGCTATTGTTCTTAGTTTAATTTAAAACGTTTTTATGTGGACTAAAATATGAAATACTTATAGGAATATAGAAAAGCAGAAAGTTTCGAAAAAATGTAACTTAAAAGCTAGGTGGAGCGATCACGGGTTCCTTATCGTCTGGACAGCCGGTGATTGTGTTAAAATTATACTCGGCGAAAATGTCTTCTTTGAGAATTGTGTCCAGTTGCTTCTCGAAAACAGTAATGGTGGCACACAGGAATGTGTGCGGTTTTTCCTGTAAAACAATGAAATAGTGAAATTATATTGTTTCGAGGATCGATCTTTTTAAATTTGTTTTTTTTTAGCAATAACTAACCTGCAGATACAGTTTAGAGCTGTAGATTATTTGACGTAGATCATAAACAAGTTCGGAGACACGTGTATAAGCACCAGACTGAGTTTTCAACATTATGGAGCGCATATCAGTAAAATTGGAGACCACGGTGAGAAAATCGGGAAACTAAACAAAAAAATTAATAAAAATCAAAACCATAAATTGTCAGAATAACATCTTAATAACTTACATAATTCTTTGTAAACTCAGAGTAGAAGAAATAGTTGGATTCATTGAGATTGCAAACTTTGGTGAGCAGGTACTCGAGTTTCGGTCCGATGTCCGTATCACGATCTGCGTCAATCTGTAGTAATGGCATTGTTGTAGCAGTGTTGCCAACAAGTGGTTGTTGCGCATAATCTTCCAATTGTTTGGAGCTCATCTCAAATAAATCGGGGGCAATTTTACGTACGCCAGACGTAACTGTAAATATAGATTTTGGCTCATTCGATGGTCGTTGTTGTGAGTGATCTTCTTGAACGACGTTCTGATTAAGTTGAGCCATCAGATGACAATCGCGTTTTAATGGAGTTGTGTACAAGCCGGTCTTGAAGTATGCTCCATTGGTGTTGCTGATCAACTTGGATTCTTCAGAATCATTCACAACGACGGACTGATCTGCAACACTCTTTCCAGATGATAGAAGACTTCCAGATAAGGTTTTAGACTCTAATGCAGCTGCGGCTGCTGCCGCTGACGTCTTAGCATTTATTTCCGGTGAGAACATGTCCAAAAAGTAATCGTAAGTTTTCTTGTCAGAGTTTACGAGTTGCACAAATGCGCGGCTCTGTGTTTTTGGAACGAAACTGGTCTCATTGTCCATCACATTAGTTGGGTGCTGTGCAACCGGTACCCCACGTGGCTTATTCGGAGACATACCAGTTTTTGGCTTGACATCAAGTTTCTGAAAGGCTGCCCGTTGGTTTTGAACCATTTGGTCTAGGTTCAGATAAGACTTGATAATGTTGTCCACAAAATCCTTTGTAGCATCCTGCCACTTGAAAAAGCTTTCGTTGAACTCATCGCTCAGTGCAGTCTTAACCTTGGACAGGCCTTCCGGGGTATTATACACGTATCCCTTGATAATTATCCAAGCGTTGATAATGCGTGTAAACACAAAGATGAAATCCTTAACAGCCCAGGCAATGCCTTGTGAGTTTATATTGGCCAGAACGCTATCGGGACGCACGAGGTCCTGTTTCATGCGAGCGCACAGGCTATCGATCTTTTTGAAGCAAGGTCGCGTGCGATGTGTATGCGCCAGTTCTTCTGCCAATTCACAACCACGCATCGCCATTCGTGTGAGCTAAATTTAAGAATTTTAGCTTTTTACCTAAAGGATGTAATGTAAAAGAATTTACCTCTGAAAATTGATCCAAATTTATACTATTGCAACTGGATTTAATGACGGGCACATCCGGAGTGTCGTAATCGGACATTTGATCTTGATCACTTCTGATTTTAAATAGAAATGTAAGAATTTAGTATTCTGAACAAAGTTTACTGTTGAATAATATGTGTGTCTACCTTAAAATACCATTGTCCGACCTTAACGAATAGCTCATGTCATCAAAGCTTTGCTGTGCCACCGAACGTGGATCTAAATTAAATTTATATTATTTTATTTTATATTTGTACTTGTCATTTTATATTTACATGACATATAATTCGAATCTCTTGCATTCGATGGAATCTGAATCTGCTGCTGCTGCTGGTTTATGTTGTTGGAAGTGTTAATATTTACGGCACTTGCCTGATTCACGCACTGCAATCCAATTTGAATGGTCATTGTACTCGGTGGTTCTATCGGACGCAAATGGTTTGGATGAGCCATGTAACGCACGTGTCTTTGAGAAAGAAAAAGAAAACTATAGTAAAATCTAGACATAATTCAATATTTGTCTGTATTACGGATTTTCATCTTGTACATTCATGATTTGTGGGAGCGGTGTTACTGGAAACATTGCTGCAACACCGCTGTTCGAGCCAGGTGTCATTGTAGGATATCCGGTAGGAAAAAACGATCCGTACTGACAGTACCCTGTGCAATGTTGTATAAGTTAAATTCTACCAAATATTTTACACACAAAAAATAGTTACCTTGAGGAACACCGTTTCCAGCAAATGGCCACATTTCAGCTGGTTGCATTTTTGGTCTCATTGATTGATCGCCAACAAATCCGTTGTCTCCTCGGGACATTTTATATTCCAGATATGCTATTAATTAAAGCGATAAATATCATTTAACTTTATTTAGTTATATTTTAGATTCCATAAAATCATTAATATAAAAACTTAATAAATAAGACCTACTTCTCCAAAAACAATAAATATTTAGTAAAATAATACACAAATATAAAAAACACACAAAATATAAAATGACGTTTTCCAAAGGGTACTTGATTTTTATTTTATTTTTATATATTGAAAATTCTTAGGTTTTAAACCAGTACCATTCTTTAATTATTAATAATACATTTTAGAAATAACTTTATATATTAGGGAAAAACGGGAAGAAAAACTAGCAAAAAACTAAAATTGTATAAAAAATACTTACTATTGGGTAATGACATATTTTTTGCAATATAAATTCAAATCGAAACTTTAAAAAGGAAAAACACGTTTCTTTGATACAAGTTTAATATACGTTTATATAACCGCTTGTGTTTTTTATTTATTCTAATTAAGAAGCAGAGTTTCTTTGGTTGAAGAACGGAAACAAAATGTAAATGTGTCGAGAAGCCAAATTTGTCTGATGTGTGATTTGATATCACAGAAATAATAAAAACCTCGAATAAACAATAACAAAAGACAATCGCCGTACCTACTTCTAAAACAGCGCTTTGCATGGCCGTTTTTTGAATTAACATTTTAAAAAATCATTTAAACCACATTTAAACAGATTTCAACGGTTTTACAAATTTCGGTTAAAAAACGGTGTTTTACTAGTTCATTTTGATTGTGCATTATAATTATAATAAATGATATTTAAATATTTTGGTAACTTTAATATATATATTTATATATTGTTATATATATATATAAATAACATTTAAAATAAAGTATAATTAGCATATGCTTTTAATTACATCTAAAATAATATATTTTTCTTATTTGATTTAATCTTAAATACGTAACAACCGCCTAAAAGAAAACCCTATTACTAAACTTAACCACAAAAACCATTCTAACAATTTGAAAAAAGACAAATTTATTATTTTGAATCGTTTTTAATTTCCATTATCAATTACAACAGTTTTTAAGAAAATACAAAAAATCTCTCTGCCTAAAAGTTACGCATATGCTATCTAGCACGACCACGACCACGCGAATAGCCACCTCGACCTCTGCCTCGCATAACTTTGCCATTGGCCGGTGGACTTTTCGGGCGCAGTGCCTCAATGCGTTCCGTGCAGCCCGTTGTAGTGTTCTCAGCAAACGAGCCAGCATACAATTCACTGTTAAAGTTGGAGTTCGTCAGCTCCGGTCCAACGGTCAACCATCCAGGACGTATGCTCGAGTCTCGTCCGAATACATGTAATCGCCTGCGACCCAAACAGAAATGTTCAATTATATGGAACAATTCAATTGGTTTGTCAAAGCTGCCGAACTGTTCCTCTTCGGAGATTATCAAATCAATGTCCACGTTTGCATGAATAAAATCACCATCTGTTGAGCGTCGCACCGTACCCTTGATGCCCATCAAGCAGTGCTCCTTGGTACGCTGAAACACAGCCTTCGGTTCTAGGATCTTAGAGTGACCAGGGTTCTCAATGTTTGTGCGTATCCAGCAGATGTCTTCGCATCGACGGAAACCCCATTTTCGAAGACAATTGCGACCCATGTCCAAGCCTTCGGAGCTGCCACACCACAGAAACACAAAGCTCCGTTGAGCAGCCACCTCACCGATGTCAAGTGACAGAATCTCGTCCCACGACCAGAAAGTTCGTGGAGACACACCGGACACCGCAACGCCAGCACCGCCGCGAGCGTACTCCTCGAGTGGTGGCTCTATTAGAATCACATCGAATTTAGTACCCAATGTCTTTAGATCGAGTGTCTTTAGATCCGTTTGTAGGTACATGGGTGGCGTTGCCGTGTCCGAGATGAGTTCGTCTTTAAGTCGAATAAGTTCTCGCAGTTTTGGGTACTCTTCAAAACGATCTGCCAGACCGACGTCTCGTATAAAATTCTGCGGACGCTGTCCGGTGTCTACAAAGTGCTGACAGTAGTCATTGTGAGGATTTGACGATTGCGTTCCCTAACACGAAAACATTATTATTATAAATGTTTTAAGGTACACATCAATTTATAAAGTATCTTACCTTCAAAAAGGTTGATGAATCCCGATAGAATTCGTTTTCATTTTGGAACTTTTTTGAGCTGGTCGGTTTGTCTTCATCCTCATCGCGAACAGTTTTTGAAGAGGTCGAGTCTTCGGCCGTACCCAATACATGCTTAAGATCTTCGACTTTCGAGACGCCCAACTAAAAACGGTAGAAACATCCAATTGAGGTAAAGTGTAAACAAAAATCAAAAATAGAACAATATACCGTTTGCGCCAGTAAGATTTTGCGTTTTTGAGAACGCTCGCGCAGATTCTTGAGCATGTCTCCCATTGCGGATAAAACTACGGGGTTGGCTTGGTATTATGAGTACAGTTTTTAATCAATAAACAATGAAACAAAGACCAAAAATGAAAACAAACAAGAACAAACATTCCTAAAGTGCGATGTCAAGCAAGCCGGTTTCGTGGTTTGTGGTTTCGTCTGAATCCAACTGTCATATGCTGTATCTGTATTTATATTCGGCACTGTAAATTTAATTGTGAATCTTCCCAGCATGATGTTTTAATTAAAAAAAAAGTTTTTTAAACTATCAAAGTTATTCGAAAGAGGGCTATTCTAAAATCATTCTTACAGTTTCATAACTATATTTAGGTATGCAATGACAAAAAAAATACTTGAAAATATTAAATAAACGAAAAATACAAATTTGTATATAAATAAAAAATAATAAAACATTTATTAAAACAAACTATCCGACTGGGTTAATAAACAAATATAAGCAACAGTAAGCACCCCTGATGTTCGTGCACGGAACTAAAATTTGTTATTATTTTTTTAAACCAAACGTCACGTAAACAAATCACAATCAAATTTCAAATCAAAATGTTCAATTTTATATCGCACAGAGTAGGCAAAAAGTAGATGCAGAATTAAGAATCAGAATTGCGCATAAATAAGCAACGAATGCAGTAGTTGCAAGGTAAATTCCCTTGCATAACAACAAGTGCGTTATTTTTTTCAAATACAAATTGGTTGCAACAGTTCGAATAAATGTATTTTTTTTAAGTGGCCCAAAGTAAGTGTAATTTGTTATTGTATGTATTTGTAACAAAAGCGGGCGCTTCCGTTTTATCTTCTGTATTATAATTTAAGTGCATGAATCATAATGATGAAATACTATAAGAACTTATTAGTTCTTTCCCTTTCTATATTACGCATTTCATCAGTAGTTTAAAAATGCCTGACCGTAATCTGTACTTACTTTTATATCTAATGCCAAAATCCAATTAGGTATTTAAAACTAAAACATATGTTCGGGTTTATAAAATCGAAACAATCTATATTTAAAATGGGATTGTAGTTATACATAAAGTACAACATTTATTACGACATTTACGCATACAATAATTTAATTTATAACCTATTCATTTTATGCCTTTCAAGTGTGATTCTAATAATTCGTAAACTCTAGATTCTAGAAAATGAACGCCACCGCACCACCGCCTTCGTGGCAATATAACTGGACAACAATGTGTCCGACTGGCTTTACACCTTGGACTGCAAACTCCACTGAGCTGAATCCATGCTTCCAGCAGATGTTTCTGCAATTTCCAATATTGGCACTGTTTGCTGTGTTTTCGGCGTATCACTGTGGTCGACAGGTACGACCGGTATCCAGGGATAAATTTCAACGACGTAATTTGATGCTGCGCATTTTTGCTGTCATCGCATTGACCTTGTATCCGTTTTTAAAACTGTATATCTACTATTCTGAGTCAGGAAGTGTTCTCAAGATTTGGCCGGTTGACGTGCTATTGGGCGGCGTCGAGATAATCACCTACTTTGTGCATTTATGTAAGAATATCGGTATTTTGTAGTTTATTATTTACAAATGATTTTTGTTTTAGTATTCCTGTTTTCTCTAAGACATCGTGGCGATCTGAGTGCACGTGGTCCACTAAGCATTGGTGTTATTTGGGTAACAATATTTCTAGTGTCTGCAATTTGGGTGAAGACCAGTATACAAAATACTACGTTCTGGCCATGGTCCGTGGTTACATTTGTAATGCATAGCCTGTATGCAATATCACTTATTTCAAGTGGCCAGTCTCGATATACTCCCGCTCAAAGTTCCCAAGATAATGTTAGAATTTTCAATGATATTTCTTAAAATACTATTCTATTCAAACTAATTTTATTTCTAGGAACGTCAAGCACTTCTAGGAAATGCATACGTTCGGTTTCAAGACGACATCGAAGAAATGGCATTGGGTCATGCTCAAGATGAGGCACGAATTTTATCTAAGCTACTATTTTACTGGGTGAATCCACTAATTGATAAAGGAGTGTCGGGCTATCTGAAGAGAATCGACGATTTGTTTGACCTGCCTGATTCGCTAGCCATAGTCATGGTAACGGAGCGCCTATCAAATGCCATTGACTGCACGCAAACTTTGTTCAAAGCATTACACAAATCATTTGGTCGTGAATTTTATTCCATTGGAATACTTAGGCTTATGTCAGACTTGGCAGGATTTGCAGGACCTCTTCTGCTGGGCGGACTGTTGCGAGAAAGCAATTCGAGTGATTCCACCGAAACGAATGCTCGTCCGTATCTGTATGCACTGGCTTTATTCGGATCAACGTTAATCTGTATGCTTATCCTTCAATCTTAAATTAGTTTATTATCAAAACTTAACAGTTTATATTTTAGCTGCCTTTTGTGGAACCCATTTCAACTGGCGCATGTCACTTGTTGGCATGAAAATGCGCAGTGCCCTAGTCTCGGCAATTTACAATAAATCAATGGATGCTAGAAGTCTGCACGATGCCACGCCGGATGTGCTAAACCTTATGTCCACCGATACGGATCGTATCGTGAACTCATGCATTAGTTTTCACTCTTTTTGGAGTATTCCGTTTCAGGTTTGCGATTATAATATAGTCTTTTGTATACTAAATTTGAATGATTATTATATATTACAGCTTTTTACGACACTTTACTTGTTGTACACACAAATCGGAGCTGCTTTTATAGCAGGTGTCCTCTTTGCAGTAGCACTCATCCCGATAAATCGTTGGATTGCAGTCAAGATTGGTGTTTACTCGGCCGAGTTGATGTTAGCGAAGGATGCTCGTGTTTCGGCTAGTTCGGAGGCTCTTGCTGGTGCAAAGCACATAAAGCTACTTGCCTGGGAGGATGTTTTCATCAATAAGATACAAGGTTAATTTTGAATTGTAGCATTTTCGTTTGGTTATTGTTATATTATAATAGGACACCGTAAAAAGGAATTGGAGTTCCTGTCAAAACGAAAATATTTGGATGCATTGTGTGTGTACTTCTGGGCAACCACTCCGGTTCTTATGTGTCTGCTCACGTTTGGCGTATCCGTATTGCTGGGCAATCCACTAACGGCTGCCTCAACATTCGCTAGTGTAGCATTACTTAATATGCTCATCGGGCCACTGAATACATTTCCGTGGGTGCTAAACGGTCTGGTTGAAGCATGGATTTCGTTAAAGCGTGTTCAGCAGCTCATCGACGTAAGTGGATGATTTTTTTATTGTACAATAGAATAAATATACATGTTACTTTTTAGCTACCCAATCTCGACCTGAATACGTTCTATACACCTCTTGTAGCGCAAAGATTACCGCACGGTAAAACGGAAAACACAATGGAAATTAGATTTCGTAACGCTACGTTTGTCTTTGAGAATGCACGTCCTCGTAATTCTCAGAACCTAGAAAATGAACATATAACAGATTTTTGTTTGAAATCGTTAAACATTGATGTAAAGAAGGTAAGAGTTCTATTCAGAAAGAATCCATTTGCACGAAAATAATACAATTATTCTAAGGGAGACCTTATTTGTCTTGAAGGTACCGTGGGTGGTGGTAAAACGTCTGTGCTTGCTGCCATTATGGCTGGATTGTCTCGTACGAAAGGCGAAATTTGTTTAAGTGATACAGCCCAAGGTTTTGATATATTTAAAATTCAAAAAACAAATTAAAATGAGATTATTTTGTTTTTTTTGTAGGATTTGGTTACGTTGCCCAAAATTCGTGGCTGCAACGCGGCACGATTCGATCAAATATTGTGTGGGGAGGAGTTTTCGATGAGAACTGGTACAAGAAGGTGATTTGGGCGTGTGCACTGAACGAAGATATAACGAGTCTGGGCGGAGAACATGTTGGAGTTGGTGAAGGCGGTCGAACGCTGTCCGGTGGCCAACGAGCTCGCATTGCATTAGCACGGGCTGTCTACCAAAACAAACAAAGTAAAATCTACATATTCTTTATATTTTAATATTTATTTTATATTATAAAATTCTAATTTTAGTTTACCTCCTCGACGATATTCTGTCCGCGTTGGACACACACGTGACTACGCACATTGTGAAGCATTGCATTCTTGGCTTACTGAAGAAGAAGACGAGAATTGTAATTACAGAAAATAAATGCTTGTACTTCCATGCTGACCAGATTCTACACGTTGAAAATGGGACGGTTACGCAGAGCGAGTATGGAAGTGGAAGTTTTGACAGTGACTTTGAACTGGATACGGAGGACGCTTACAAACGAAGTATATCGGTTGAGTTGGGTGAAGAAGGTGACACAAAAAGCGTAGACAGTGTCATGATGGAGGTAATTTTATTGATTTATACAAACGTAATTAACTTTATAAAAAATGGTAAAAAAACACAGGAATCCAAAGAATATGGAAATTTAAAACCGAAGGTGTTAGCATCGTACTGGAAGTCAATGGGAGGAGTTGTCGGATTTATGGTACTGTTGTCTGTTGTTCTAATGCAAGCCACACGAAATTTGTCGGATGCCTGGCTGGCGCACTGGGTATCTGCAAATAGCAATGTTACCGACGACGGTGTACCATTTAACGAAAAAGAACCGGATAAATACTATTTAGAGGTGTACGCATCTATTGCTATCGTTAATTCGGTAATTACTTTAGTGCGAGCGTTTTTGTTTGCTTTTGCCGGTATCAAAGCGGCCAAATTTATACACAACAATCTACTGAATCGAGTATTTTCGGTAAAATGGACAAAAAAAATTATTGAGCTCATCTTGGTTACAGAACTCTTTTTTATTTGTAGACCAAATTCAGCTTCTTTGATGTAACACCATTGGGTCGCATTCTGAATCGATTCTCATCGGATACTTATACCATTGATGACTCTCTTCCGTTTATTCTGAATGTATTCTTGGCACAATTAGCCGGATTGACAGGTGCACTGTGCATTAGTATGTATGCAATGCCATGGCTAGCCTTACTCGTGGTGCCTCTGTGTCCTATTTATCTTAATCTACAGCACAAGTACCGACACTCGTCCAGGGACATTAAACGATTGTCTAGTAATGCTCTGTCTCCGCTCTACGCCCAATTTACAGAAACACTTCAAGGTAATAACTAAATTTCGAAATTTAAAATTTTACTATAGGAAATATTTATTTTTGAAAAAGGACTATCAACCATTCGTGCTATGCAAGGAACCAGACGATTTAAACGTGACTTTCTTGTGAAACTTGAAGAGAGCATGCGCGCTCAGCTCACCTCAGCAGCAGCGCAGCAATGGTTGGCGCTGCGTTTGCAGTTTTTGGGTGCTCTTTTAGTAGGTGGCGCAGGATTGGTGGCAGCGATTACATCTGCACATACACTAAGTCCAGGCATGGTTGGTTTAGCTATTTCGTATGCACTGTCTATAACTGGTTTGCTGGGCGGTGTTTTGAGTGCTCTTGCTGAAACTGAACAGGTTTGCTGAAGTCACATTGAAAATAAGAATACTATTGAAATGATTGATTTTAGGAATTAATAGCTATAGAAAGAGTAGACAAGTACTGTGAACTAGAGCCAGAGGTCAATGCCAATGGTAGTGCAAATCATCCGTTTGGTTGGCCTTGTCAAGGTGTGGTTTCATTTAAGAACTGTGAAATTAGATACCGGTAGATTAACATAAAAATACCTATACTATTGTTCTAATACTAATTTAAATTTAATTGGTATATTTGTAGAGAACACCTCCAGCCAGCACTGTCCGAGGTCACATTGGAGACGGCCTCATGCGAGCGCATTGGTATTGTCGGACGTACTGGTGCCGGAAAGAGCTCTTTGCTTGCTGCCCTTGTACGCGTTGCACCACTAAGTCGTGGCTCAATTACTATTGATTGTGTAGACATATCCACGCTACCGTTGAAGGTTCTTCGTAGTCGGGTTGCACTGGTGCCCCAGGAACCGTTCTTATTTATGGGTTCCGTACGCGAGAACATGGATCCACGCGGTTTACACTTAGACTCGAAGATTTGGAGTGCATTAAACAGTTGCCTTGCATCACCATTGGTACAATCGCTGGGCGGTTTAAATGCACGACTCGAGAATGGCGGTCGCAATTTATCTGCTGGTCAGAAACAATTGCTATGCTTGGCCCGGGCTTTGTTAAAAAACTCAAAGGTAACAGCATTTTAAAATTATTTAGTATTTCATATATTGACTTTGCTGTATATAGATTGTGTGCATCGATGAGGGAACGGCAAATCTAGACTCTGAATCTGAGGTTGCAATTCAATTAGTTTTGAGAAATGCCTTCAAAAGCAGCACTGTACTGTTCATTGCGCACCGTCTAAACAGTGTGCAACAGACTGATCGAATTATTGTTATGGAAGATGGACGTATTACAGAGGAAGGCCCACCTCGGACATTAGCACAGGACAATACATCTGCATTTCATGGAATGCTACAGAGTCAACGCGTAAACACGTTCCAGAATACGGACGAAGATGTTTTGCTTTAGCTATTGGTCGTGCTTGTTTTAATTGTATTAATTTTAGCCTAAAATATTTTTACTGTTTTTACACATCGATAATTTGAATAAAGGTATTATTTTTATCACAACAATGCAATATACACCTATTTGTTTATACTCTATACACTTTATTATTTTGCATATATGAAATTTACACACAAAATTATTGTACCTAAAATATAGATATAATATAGTTATTTCTTAAACTGAACAAAAATGCATGGTATATAAGAATGTTATATTTGCATACACACACACACCATGCATGCAATCGATATTTTTGATCTTTAAAAAAATTAAAATAAATAAAGATTTTGGAACATTTTTGTGTATATAAGCGTGCGATCGATACATAGCATATAGTTACACGCGAATCTACGTAGTGCTATGTTTGACACGCTTCAGCGAGACATAGCAGCGTTTGCTGGTGATGTCGTGGTATCCTACCGGACCCATTTCGCAGTCGGCACAGATTAGATACTTGGTGTTCTCGACGGTATGCGAGAATCCGATGTTCTCAAAGGTAAACATATCGTCCACTAGCCAGTAGTGAGTATATGTTTCGGTCTCCAACTCAGGATTCGTTTGCTTGTTTTTTTGATGCATCAGTGGGAGTTTGAACTGAAATAAGGGGGAAAAACATAAAAGCGGTTATAAATAATTCAGATACAATGTAATGCATAAAATATGTGCATATATAGCCTTTGTATAGAGTACATTCATGTATTCGCGAAGTAACCTTGAGAATGAATCCAGCAAATTGAGTGCATAAATCCATATTTATTGATTTTGTTGTTACTCTAAATTAGGTTCAAGGTGACGAAGGTTTTTTTTTCTTCTTTTATATTTGCAGTGAGTGCGATATTGTCATTTGATTGGGCGGAGTACACAATTAATAGCTTACCTCAGTCTCGACGTAATTCGCAGTCAACGGTTTCAGCATGATTGACTTGCAGTACTGGCAGCAGACGACGTTTTTATTCTTGTTGTTCTCGATCTCGAAAACGAATTGGCTCTCCTCCGTCATAATTGAATTATTGTTTTCGTTTTTCCGGGCAACAAGAACTGAATACTACCTTTAAATGCTTATCAGCTAATACTTGTACGTAATTTATTTATTAAATAAGTTTCTTGCACAAGAGAGAGAAATTCTGATGGCATGCAAATTTAATTAATGTATGTGTTCACAAATCACAAACGGAAAAACGAATGAAATGCACTCTATGGGAGTGCGGAATCGTATCTGTTATCTGATCGGAATCGGATTGAATCTGCTGCTTTGCGTTTGCTGATGCGCTAATTTTGACATTTGACTTTTGACGTTTGATAGAACTAGGATGATTTGACGGTTGACGTTTCGCATAAATATTAAATACTCACCACTTTGGAGGAAACTGAAACACAAACGTACGTAAAATGTTTTTGGGATCTATGTAAAGATGTCGCTAAATGGATATTAAATTAAGACATTTTTTTAGTAAAAAAACCTTTTAGTGCCATATCCAGGGTTGGGAATGTAGCAAATGATTTATTTAATACTTAATTTACTACGTGTAGTAAATGTAGCACAAATTTAAAAAAATAAAATTTTCAGCCATATTCCCAACCATGGCCATCTCATATTCATAAAAATATATTTATGGATGTAGTGCACTTCAACCTTCATAGGGTATTTAGGGGAACCCCCAACACTAAATATAAGATATTTATATCTAAAAAATCAACTCCTTAGAGGGTGAATCCAAAAACAAGCAATAAAATCTAAAACAATATTTTGGAGCCTTCTGTAATTAAGGTAAGTTTGGTATCAAATTAAAGTTATTTAAAATATCTATATGAGGATCTCACTTTCCCTTCACCAAAAGATATACTATAAAACGTCATATTTTATACCATTAATTAGAATTTTTGTAATGAAAACTCATTCATTATTCATTAGTATCAACAAATCTTAAGCCCCCCTTGGGATAAATAGGTTTATTATGCTAAAACGTCTTTTCTTTAATTTGTTTTAAGTAGATATTTAAAATACCTTAATATGATACCAAAACACTTACCTTAAATTACGGAACGCTTCGAAATAATGGTTTTTGTATTTTTTTGAGGCCAAATACAATCTCCTAAGGGGGTTATTTCATAGATTTTTTTTAATATTTAGGCTTGGGAGTACTGTTGCCAGAAACTCATTTTTTAGGAGAACATGTTCTCTTTTTGGAATTATAATTTTTATTCTCTTGCTAGTGGTAAGGGAAGTGGTGTAGAGCTGGTGTTAGGTTACAAAATAATTCTATAATTTATTTTATACGTATAAAATCGTAAGTTAAATATTTTGTTCACGACTTTATACATTTTTTTAATTTGAATGAATTACATTTTTAAAAAAAAATTGATTTTAGATTTTTTAGGGGATCAAAGTTTTTTTATATTTTTAAGGGGGATATAACAATATTGATATGGTTGTGTTACGATGGGGGAGGGGGTAAAAAACGTTATTTAGCGTAAATAAATAAATATATGGACGTCCCCTTAGAGATGTTATAAGTAAAGGTCCTCTTTTAAATTATTTTCGAGTAGTTTGGAGGGAAATTTAAAAGCAAAACCTTACATTTTGTTAAGAAAATGCACAAAAAGAATCTGTCGCAACTTCTTACTACCAGAATTTGAGCTTGCCCTCCTGAGTTTTAACAGGCAATAATTCAGGCAGTCATTCGATATAATATATATTATCTTTAAGCTGTCGACAACCCGACAAATCGGAAATATTATTATTCCAGAAGTTCATCATCAGCCTTGCAATAAAACGCAATACTCAAACCGCGTTTACACACCAAAAATATCTTGGGACATTTTAGCAAAAAAACTTAAGAATATCCAGAAAGCGGAATATGCGGCGGTGGCTCCGGTTACAGAAACAAGTAACAATTATTATTCATTTTTGTCACAATTTTTTTTGTATGATAATATTATCGTTTTTTTTTTTTTGTACAGTTATTATTATTATTTTTTGTGCAAACTTTATTGTTAGCCTTTTTGGATTAGTAAGAAATATTAATTGTTGTACTATGTTCTTTAATTAATGTGTATAATATAACATACTTATATTTTCTACTAGGAAACTACACTGGCGGATCCATGGGGGGGGGGCATGGGGACATGTCCGCCCCCAGAAATATTACATAAACCATGTATTCCATTTTTTATATCAATTTTATTTCTTATATCTTATATCTTATCTTATTATATCTCATATATCAATATCTTCAATTTTAATTTTGTCTCTATAGAAAATTTATTAAAAGAAAAAATGTTTGCTTTCTAATAAAAATAAATTCCAGGAAATAAAAATATAATTTTTAAACCGGAAATTTGAAAAACAGAATTTTGTAAAAACAGAATTTAAAATCCCTAAAAAAAAATAGTCAAATACTATCGTTACGAAATGACTCCTCCCATATATACTTTTTCTGGATCCGCTTATGAGACACTATATAGAGATATAGACCATATAATATCTTTGCTAGAATGGCTAATAAAAACATTTGGTTTCTAGTTTCTACTTCTTACGTTTGCTGGTATTTTTTATTATACTTTTTATTATTTTTTTATTAGCCACCCACGATTAATTATTATTAGTAGATATTTACTTTTTATGCTTGTAAAATCGTTTTTTTACAAAAGTACTCTAAATTGATAAGAGTCTTGTGCTTATTTAAAATTTTACGTCCACACACAAACAAAATGTAAACAACAACAAACCGTACAATTCATAGGTTTGTTTCAGATGCACACGATATAAATATAAATATACCATATGATTTTGGTCGGAAAATTCGCATAGCGCGCGCTCTCTCAAAAACTGATGGGGGAAAACTATATATATACATGCGTGTGGGTGTGTGCGCGTGAAAATTCCCCATTGATTTTACTCCAGAAAACTCACTTCGCACTATATTTGTGTTTGCGTCAAATACCATGAAAATGTTAAAATAGAAAAGTGCTTGGAAAAACTGTTTTGTGAAGTAATACACAGAATCGCAAATGATTTCCACGGCAGTAATTGTTTTCGCGGCACTTCTTGTCGCTTGCACAATTGGCGTCAATGCAGATGAAAAACCACTGTATGTGTCTGAGTTATTTTCCAAGAAAATCGAGCCACACATGTTCAACTGGACGTTCGGGCAACCGTCGCAGTTCCAGTATCGTCCATCGCTGATCGGCTGCCCTGACCTTCCGTCCTGGATGCGATACATGTACAGTGTAGAACACTATGCGGGCTACCTGTACGGTACACCACCTGCTGATGCGGCTGGTCGAGAGGTATATTTCATATATTTCCACTAATAACATATATGTACAATTATTTTTAAATACATTTAAAACAATTAATTATTATTTTTAGGTTCAAATCGAAATCGTCGGTCTGAATAAAGTTACGTACGAAACGAAACGAATCGTTTTGCCACTGAAGATTTACAGTAAAAATATTTCGGCCATTAACTCGGTGCATATGAAAATCGATAATCTAAACTGGGTGCATTTGATGGATCCCGGCAGAGTGGAAAATCTTAAGAATATCTTCAGGTTATTTGGAAAATGTTTATTTTGATAAAAATTGTATTTAAATCTTGATTTAAATATACCTATTTTTAGAAAGGATTTGTGGCAAGAGAGCAATAAAGATATCTACATAATGTTTATGGAGTCTGCCATCAGAATGGGTGGCAGAATTCCACTGAGGCCACAGCAGAAAGAAGGGTACGCCAATTTAATTAAACTATATATATTATTTTGTTTTTAAAAAAATAGCTCTATATTCAAATCACTTTATTTTGAATAATTTGTATAGTGTCATTGTGCACCTGGGCAGCACAGCGCCGTTCTCGACACGCCTGACAGACCTTCAAGAAGAGGTAAAGCCACTGTACAAAATTGCATCGTGCAGCTACAAGCGCACATCGGTGCAGACAATCTTTGAGAACGCTGGCTTCAAAATGGACTGGTGTGCCTTTCACATTGTCGGAATCGATGAGATACCAGCCAAGCCACACGGCTCAGAGAAAAGTGCTTCTTTGCTGCAGGATCGCTGGGAACCGATGGCCCGGACGGATGTGCCTCGGCGAAACTACATCGATGAGTTTGCATTTGCCATTGCCATTCCGGCTATGATACTTACAGTTCTGGCTGCTGCTCTGTCTGCGGTGCTCTGCTTGTATCATGATAATATGTAAGTTTTTTTCTGGTTTTATCTAATTTTTTAATGTATTTTTTATATTATTTCCTTATTATTTGTATTTCCAGAAAAGATGAATTTTCAGAGATTTATTTTGACAACATTTTTCATATTTGCACTGATTTAAGGTATATATATTATTTTTGAGGTTTTTTATTTTATTAAAATGATACATTTTTGGGGGATTAAGTCTCTGCTTAAATAAAATTCAGAAAAGTCTTTCGATTTTGCCAAAAATCTATTAAATATAGGACATTATACTTTTATGTTAATTTAAACCCCAATTTGTTCAAATTTAAGGCATAAAAAGTAACAGTCATCCCTTGAAAAGCTAATAATGTACTTGCTTTTTTATACAATAAGTTTGAAATAATGGAATGTTCTAAAAGTTTTTTTTTGGGGGAAAAGTGTGTTTAAGTAAGAAAAAATTCCAAATACAGCTAAATTTTGAGAAAATCCCCCCTTTTTAAGGTTTAACTACTTTTCATTCTTGGGTAAATGATAATTTATTTTTTTGATAGTTTTCATTTGTTTTTAGATAAAATTTTGTTTGTTATATTTTAAAATTAAAATATTATTTTACAGTTGTTGCCTTAAATAAAATTTAAAAATGGGCGTGATTTATATTATACATTTACAAATAAATGGATTGCTTAGCAAAACACGCGCAAAAGAAGTATCATAAAACTTGAATATTATTTACTGGGGAATAAGAAGCAGAGTATAGATGCAAAAACAATAGGTTAAAAAAAGTGGAAGATTTTCTAATTTGGAAATTTCCAATCAAGAAATTAATTCCCTTAAATGCACCATTTACCAACAATTATTTTAAAGAGGCGAATTGCTCTTCATTACATACATTTTTTTGGCACTAAAACAAAAGATTTGTTCTTATGTCACCCAGAAATATATTGGGAGTGTGTGTATTTATATGAGTTCTTGTAAATTTTTTTTTGTGAATTTTCTTAAAGAAAATTTCAAAAGGTTTTATTTTTAGGATTAAATTTAATAACTTGATGCAGATTTTTGTTTGATTTTTAATGTTTGTTTTGTGCTTATTTTTAGATATTTTTTGCCTGTAGATAGTGCAATACGGGATTTTGGACCCTAGCCGTTTTATCATACCTAATGTAATGATGTTATTTATTATTTATAAACATATCTTAGTCAATTTAAAAAAAAAAACTGTTTCACAAATTAGGGGATTTTCCATATAAACTTAACCCCCTTCCAGACATCTAAACGGATGCGGGGACAAACTTTTTCTGTTTGTTTATAATAATTGTTTAGAATTTAGACAAACATTTTGAAAACTCTAATTATAAGTTAATTCAAATCAGCCAAATCAGCACTACATTAGCCATAAAATCGTGATTTACGAATAACAATTTACATTTACACGGAAAGAAACGAAATTTTAAAAAATATCTACTGAATGTATATAATGTTTTTTAGAATCATTAATATACTTTCTACAAATAACTTCAATATACGTATATGTTTGTAAGGAGTATATCATATTTCCGATAAACAGTGACATAAACAAAAAAATATCTGTCACAGACATATTATGTCTGCATAAACATTTTGATTTTCTTTATCAATATAACAGTATTAGACAGTTTTTTAGTCAGTTTTTTAAACAATTTTTTTCTACAGTAATTTAGTCAGTTTTTAGACAGTGTTTATACAGTTTTTTAGACAGTCTATTAGACAATTTTTTGGCAGTCTTTTAAACAGTATTTAGGGCAGTTTCTAGACGTCTTTAATACAATCTTTTATTCAGTATTTTAGACTGTGTTTTATACAGTCTGTTATACAAACTTTTAGGCCGTCTTTTAGAAAGTCTTTTGGACAGCCTTTTATACAGTTTTTTTACACTATTTTAGACAGTCTTTTAAATACTATTTTAGAAAATATTGGCAGTATTTTAAACAGTATTTTATACAGTCAGTTATACAGTTTTTTAAACAGTATATTATAAAGTCTTTGAGACAGTCAGAATTTTATAAAGTATTTTATACAGTTTTTAGACAGTATTTTAAAAAGTTTTTAAACGTTCTTTAAGACAGACTCTTATGCAGTATTTGAGACAGTGTTTTATACAATCAGTTATATATTATTTCACACAGTCTTTTAGAAAGTATATTTGACGGTCCATAAGACATTGTTTAGCTAGTATTTTAGACAGTGCCTCAGAAAGTCCTTTGAACAGTCATTAATAAATCTATTTGACAATATTTTAAACAGTCTGTTAGACAGTTTATAGAACGTTTTTAGGCAGAATTTTTTATAAAACTTTGTAGTCAGTCAATAAGACTTCATTTAATTAAAAACGTTTTGACGACTAAATGCTTTTTGCTTGTTTTTTGATTTATTTTATCGATAATCAACCTTTTTCCAAAAATGTTGGTACTTCTAAATTAAACACTCGGTTTTACCGACAAGTTCAAACTTTTAAATATTATTATAAAAAATGCGTATATTTACAGAAATGATAATAAACCTCAAAATGCCAATATCGCTAAGAGCTCATCTTCTTACCCATCAAAGGCAAATCATCCTACGCACACAACTTTACTGACCAGTCTGAAAGATCCAAATCATGGAATTATCGATGATTTGCAGAGCTTGCGCTCGCAAAGGTACATAATATAATATATAAAAGCTAGCTCGACTGTTATATTTGTAATATATTTAATTAAAACATTCAATCTAGTCCGGGAGCCAGTACATACCGGGCCGAGGGCAGTCCACGTGGCAACAGCACTTTGCGACCACGTCCACCGCCATACAAGCCACCAACAGGCGGAAGCAATAACAAGAATGGGGTCAGCGTCGGAATATGACAACCAGCATCATCAGCATCGCCGAGGGTTCTACTTTGTTAAATATAATAATCGAAATAGTAAAAACCATTGAAACACATCAAGATTGATGCGAATAACATTCGTACAAAAAGTTATCGTAAAATATCAAATATTAATAACATTATCGCAATAATTATTATTGTTGTTATCGAGATTTTTTTAGCTAACAATTCTTTTCTGACTGAAAATGAATTCCGAATTAAAGTGCCCTCTTTTCGCACTTTACAATGAGCTCAAAATGGATGACTTTTGGTATAAATATGGTTCTGATCCCACATCAAGATTAAAGAAGGTCCATATGATGAAATATACTTTTAAATAAGATTTCTCGATAACACAGCGTTTTCTAACCCTAATTGAAGTTTGTTTACAGTTTTTACTCAAAAGTTTTAGTTTTTAGAGAATTAATTAAATCGTTAGATATTTGGTAAAACGAAAATATATTTATGTTATTAAATAATTTCTAAATTTATATTATATGTGTAGATTTTAGAGTAATCGCAATTATTACGCAAATAGTAATCAAATAATAGTTATTGGTAAAATAATATATATATATATATATATATCCTAAAGTGTAACTTATTACCGAAAGTATTAAAACTGCCAAGCACAATAAAATAAATCTTTCATTTTTATTGTATAAGATACTCAATTCTAATTCTATATATTTAAGTAGCCTATCACTATCTTTTAAAAAAATATTAAACCTCCGAATGAAAAGTATAAACCATAAACTTCTTTGCTCCATCCTTGTTAACGCAATGAGGAGCGATTTTTTCAAAAGCTGTATATTTAACAAGTCCTATATGTGGCGTTTTACTCACTAATATGTTTTCCAATTGTATTTATGAAGTTTAACCGAGAGTTTAACAAATACTTTTCAGTCTTCATCTTTTCGATGAAATCTTGTGAAAGAAAGAAATAATTAATATTACCAAGTAAAAACACAAGGCAAACCTAAGTAGATTTATACCAATTTGCGCCATTTTTTGAAAAGTGTTATTCACCTAATTTTGAATTCACCAAAGGAATGAAACGCACTCACTAGAAAAACACTCGCATATAATTACACTGTTAAATTGACAAAAATTTACACATATTTAATTAAAATATATGTATAAACAACATAATATAACTATAGTACATTTTTTAACGTTTAACCTCACAATCAGAGGTGTTTGTATACATACCTCGAAAAATCATCGAGATAAAAGCCGAGGACAATGGCAAACGTAATTCACGTACTGTACAATGGATATTCCAAAGAGCACCCTGATTTCCCCGATGACATGATGGCCAATTGTACTTGCACCCTCATAAAAGGCGAAAACCAAACAATCGTGATCGACACAATGACTGCCTGGGACCGAGAAAACATCCTGAAAGGTATAAAGAACACTCTAGAAGCTTGTTTAATATCTAGGCTTTCCGAGAAAAAAACAAAAACTAAATTTTGTATTTGTTTTTAGCCCTGCAAGAGCACGACGTTCACCCCGACGATGTAACCGTCGTTATCAGTACACACGGTCACTCGGATCATGTGGGCAATAACAATCTGTTCCAAAGAGCCCGCCACATTGTCGGTAACGACATTTCGGAGCGAGACCGATACTTTCATCATGACTTCACAACGGCCTACGAACTGGACGATGATATCGATGTCATCTCAACGCCGGGTCACACACGAAAGTGCGTGTCCGTTATTGTACGGAATACAAATCTCGGTGCTGTTGTAGCGATCACAGGTGATCTGTTCGAGAAGCGCGAAGACATCGATGACTGTAATATCTGGCTAGACGCGGGCAGCTACGATGAAGATATTCAACGCCAGAATCGTTTGCTTGTCGCCGGAATGGCAGACGTTATAATTCCGGGCCATGGACCTCCGTTCGAGGTGACTGATGCGATTCGCTCTCAATTGGGCAAGGAGAAGGTATTGAGCAACAGCAATGGAGTTTGATTTAAAACAAAAGACGTTCAAATGTTTACATATAATATATATATAAATTTATTTGCAAATACATTTTTACAAAGGAATCGGTCTCAAAACACAGTCATGTTTGTACGGTTTGTACTCTCAATATATATTTAATATGTATATATATACAAATATTGTTATATTATATATTAACCTCACAAATTATTAACGATTAGAATTCGCAATTACTTTTAAGTGACATTGTGTAATTGTGAGGTTTTAAAATATATTTCTATATACATACATATAGTTTTGTTTGTATAAGTGTGTAATGTACACTCATCTTGTACACATTAATATAAATATATTATCTTTATTTTTAAATTAAAAACATATGACACGAAATGTTTTGTTTTTATACATTAGAATCATATAAATAAACCAAAATTTGAACTTAATTTATTAATTTATACTTTTGCGAGGAACTACTATATTACTACAAGTGTTTCCCATAAATACCGTCCAGTTGGACGCGCGTCGAGACTGGATACTCAACGGTGTCCAAGAACTCCAGCTGCGACCAACGTGTACGTACGCAACAGAATATGGTTAAAATTAAACACAGAAAATATATTATTTTAAAATAATGTCACAATTTTTTATAAATACAATTATAGTGTTTATGTTTTCTTAGTTTTGATTTAATCACAGACAAAAATAAACTATAATATAATTAATAATTAAATTAGAAATGTACATATGTTTTTTGTTTTTTATGTGGTTTATATAAAATTGCGTAAATGCGCTTTGCCACATTTACAGAGGATATCATTATTTATTAAAGAATTGCGCGTTTAAATGCATTTCAATCAAGGGCTAGCACGATTAAGCTGGAATTGGAATTACATATATCGGACTCAAAGATATAAGCAGCTGGGTATTTATTATTCACTCCGGACAAACAACCAAAAACTTATCCAACAGGACTAATTTAAAATTAATCGATACTGAAAACTAATTAACAATTTAAAAAAATCGTTGTTACTCTCGTTTTTTTGGTTAGATATACTATTTAAGATAAATTTTGTGGGTGTGGGACATAATTCCAAATGCCTCAAAATTAAAATCCTGAATTGTAATTTTTCTAGATTTTTCAGTATTTTGGCGAAAATGATTTTGATTTTCAGGCTTAAGGTTTCAGTGCTTTCCATCCCAAATAATTTATTAAAATAGTCATTTTGTTTGTTTTGTCCGAATGGCAAGCAAATAAAATTAATTAACATTTACATTTTACAACATAAAATTTAAAAAGCTTACATTCATTCATTCCATAGGCACAATCCCCTGTTTTCTTAAAATTTTAGAATACAAACATAGATAACAAAATCATATATAACAGCATAATAATAATGATAATAATAATAATAATGATGATGATGATGGTGCTGTTTAAAAATAACATTTTTATGGCGAGATAGTGGTGGCAGAATATTTTATCTCGAATTATCCGGTATATATGTGTCCTGTAAAATTAGTTTAAAAAGAGACAAATGATAAACAAAATAAAAAAATATATAAATCCAAAAAAATCATTCAATATATACAAAAAAGTATTCATGAAAGATAAATGTTAAAAATTAGTCATGCTATTTATATTTACTTCAAATGGTATTAGAAATTCGATATTTCATAGTAAATTTGTGTTTATTTAATAGTTTATGTATTTTTTTAGCTAAGCAAAATTTTATTCACATCGGATAGCTAAAAGTACTTTATATTATAAAAAAAACTCAAATGAAGAATTGAATTATTGCAGTTCTACCAATAGTATTTTTAAAGGGTTCAAATAGATTTACCAAAGAGATTATCATTTACAATAAAAGTAGGAGAGTGCAAACATTAAATTGAAGTTAAAAAGCATTTATATACTTGCCACCGACAGCGATTAGAATTAGAATAATTGCAGTAGAGTTGATCGCTTGAAGCGGCATGCAAAATGCAATGTTATGTTAATAATTAGATTAAATAATAATATGTCATATTAAATATGTGTTAGAAATTAATTGTCTTTTAAAATATATTGTTAATTGCAAGCGTCCACGCAGTTACAAGCAAAGCCTAAAATTCTGTTAACATTGATGTCAAAACGTTTTTTTTAAATACACAACCCTAATAACATGCATAGTTTCTTACAACGATTATTGTATAATAATATATGTATATTATATATTTATATATATGGGATTATATTCTCATAAAAATGTATCAGGTTTTTCGTGGAATGCTATTTTTAGTTAATCACTTGATTTTGATTCACAGCAACAAATAGGAGAAAAACGGTCAAATGACCTAATCAAACGAAAGAAAAAAACACTACACGCGAATCGCAAGCTTTTCATTTCGATTTTTACAATATTTTTTGGTCTAGATTTTATTTATCTATTAACGTGTTTTTAATTCTTTTTTTTAATATTTGCGATGATTTTAAAATCAAATTCAATCACGATTTTTATAACTGGCCATAAACGAGTTCCGATCGTCTGAGACCACTCGAATACTTACGCGTCCAATAGAATTTCGGTGGCTACCGCCCCCGGCAGCCCTGTACTCTTCATCGCCGTTTATACAAAGATCCGAGTCCGAGTCAGTCCGGCGCGCCACAGCGTCCTAAACGTGGATGAGAGAATACAGTTTATGAGAATGTGCTAGTGATTGTGCGAGTGTATGATATGAAAGAATAACAGCATATCAAAAAAACTAGTGCGCACATCAAGAGAGAATATATAGTACATATAATCAGAAGATTTCTTTTTACATTATTGTTTACATACATATTTACATTTTCATTCAAAACTATATAGAATATATAGAGGTAGTTATTTAAAATAAATGTGGTTCAGAATATACCTGTGTGAGCTGCTCGGTGGTGGTCAGCAGTCGGGCCAAGGGACTGCAGAAGTTCGGCAAAGTTTCCAGCAGCGTTGGACGGGAGTGCGTTAGCAATGGTTTCATGTAACTGAAAATGTTGTTTGATTAGTGTTTATACCATATCGACTACGTGAATGCTTGAATAGCGCTTACTGCTTATCAAAATTTCCCCAAATTCGGGCCAAAAATGCTTTCTCATGAGATTTTCGTGGACCAATTGTTGGTGGACTATTGTCAATCTCTCCGTTCTCGAGATCCTACAAAAAAAATGAAATCATAAATTATCAAAAACACGATATTTTATATATATATAATATTTTCTATTTTAATATAAATACCCAACACACATTCAGATTAAACCAAAACCAGACTAAAAATACATTAAAATGGACAAAACATAGTACAACAACAAATGCTAACTATATATTTATATTATATGACTTTTAAGTTCGTTTAAAGTGTAATCAATAAAACAACATACCCCATTTGTGTTCTCCATAGAATTGTATACCTGACAGAGCATGAAAAATATGATCGATATGTTAAGAGGCCGTAATTATTATAGAATAAAAAACCATACACATAGAAACAGGATTGTCCAAACACGAAGAAACAAAAACAAACAAACACAAATAAATCTCCAAAAATTCCTGAATACTCACGCTTCGAATGCCCTGGTAGGCCAGTGCTTCAGTCTCGTCCTCGACGCCAACTCTAAAAATGTAAATTAAAATGTTTTGTTTTTGTATTGTTTAAATTAAATTGTCATTTTATGTATACTTACGGAATGTGCAGCCAATTCAGAAGAAAATTTGAAGCTCCGCCCTGAACGATCACCGTCACGATGACAATCATTGAGGTGGTTGTCAGCATTGCCTGACGGGCCTCCGACACAGTGTTACGTATGGCCAGCGCAAAAGACATTGCTCCTCTCAGACCTGTAGTATTAAATAAAAAATCAATAAATCTATAATTTACAAAATATAAGTTTGTATATCTACAAACCTGCAAAAAACAGCATATGCTGAAAGTTCATCGAGATCTTTGGCTTGCGTCCAAGATTCAGCAAAAATGACAGCGGGTAAATGTTGGCTGCCCGGCCAATTGCAGCGCAAATCTGTGAAAAAATTGAAGGTTAAGACCATCGAATAGGTATATAAGTGTTTTTTTGATATTAATGTTTGAAGCCATCATACTCCGGTTTATTACCTTAAGCATGTACTTTTCCCCCAAATTAAGATTTTCCATGCAAACTTAAAACCCATAACATACATTTGAGGCCGTGCGCCGAAACCTCACAAAACAAATGTTGTTTTTGGCACTAAATAACTCATTTAAATGTTACCACCTTATTGGAGTCCTTCAAGGAATGAGGCGCCTTCAGTAACAATTTGTGAAATTAACAAATTTGGTCATTCTACTGTCTAACATTTGCATCAACATGTACAGTATATAACAATTTAACACAATTAACACAATTTGTTTATAACAGAAACACCGAAACGAAGAAAAGAGAAAAAATGGGTCATTTTTACATGGTTTATATTTCTATGTATTTTGAATGAAAAAATATATATTCCACCAAAAGTGGTGCAATTGCACTATATACCACCAGAAGTGGTGACACTTTGTAAGTTAGTCGGATTATATTAAAACTACTGTGGCAATACTTCTGGGATGCACACAAATATGTGACATGTGAGCTCAGTGAGCTTCGGTCACCGGTCACGCTCACTGTCAGTGCTCAGTGCAACAGTGCAACGTGAAACCAACAAAAAACAAACATCCAACAATTGTGTTATTGTGTGATCGTAATATTTGGTACATAGTCATCGTCAAAAGTCACCATTTAGAAATTAATAGCTCCTAATATGCCGGGGTAACATAAACAATTAAAAAGTAAATTATTAATATAACCTTAAATAACCTTAAAAACTACACAAATTACCAATACCTATGTCTTTTTAGATTCTTCCCATCTCCAATTTATTAGAAGCCAATTAAAATTCATTATGGCATACGCTATATTATCAAGAACATTATGTGGCCAGAACATGAATGCTATTACAAAAATGGGATATAATGTTTGTATGGATATAAATCATCCAACCGAAACAATAAAAATGCGACGTCAGTATCTTATAGATAAATGGAAATCTTTTCAAACTCTGCAGGAAGAAATATTGAATTCGTTCACTATTGACGGCCTTTACAAAAATGAAATGGAACTCCAAGACATTTATAGTGAGACAGAGTCTACGTTCTTCCGTGTTCTGTCAATATATGATGAGGAATTGGAAAAACGTTCTAACAAGAACAAATGGTTTAGCACTGGATTTTTCCTAAAATTACTCTTTATTTTCACACTTATGTATGGTTTTGCTAAGATAAAATAAAGAAATAAATTGAAAGAGCTTTTAATTGTATATGATATATACTAAGAGTACTTTACTTTTTTATTTTATTGGGAACGATTATTACCAAGTTTTTAAAGATCTTTTGTATCACACTACATTAAATATGCTGGGTTTTCTTCCTTAGAACTTAGATAGGTCCTAAGAATAATGAAGAATAGGTATTGAAAGATGTAAAAATTGTTTTTTTTTTAGTAAGAGGCTTTATATTATTATTTGTAGAAGTTTCTGGAGTAGAATTTATGGTCGTTCTGTTTTACTAGTATTTTTTAAATACGAATTAAAAAATATTTATAAGTATAAAACTACAAACAAAATTGAATCCCTTTTCCGATCTGTCCAAGTCCAAGTAAAAATAAAAAAATATTTATAAATACTACTTACAAATCCCGACGAAATGAACCACGGATCGAAATGATGCTTCGGAAACGTAAACATGGACACACCGATGTAGGAGAAAATAAAGTTTTCGGCCAGGAAATTCAGCAGCTCGAAAATCTGTTTGGTCCGGATGCGTGAGTCATCAGACAGATTGTTGTACGTGTAGTGCGCTTGACATATGCCACAGAATAGAACAGCAACGACACCTAGAAAATCGTAAAAGTTAAGAATATGAACATATATTTTAGTTAGAGCTAGAGTGACGTTACCCGTTAGTTGTGTGGCCTCGGCAATCAAAAAAGTACTGTACGACATTAGCACAAACAGTGCTGACTCAAGTATTGGGAAATCCCGAACTCTAGTGAACTTGGTCAAGTATTTTGGTTTGGTTAAGGAAAACATACGATTATTATCTTAAAGAAATTAAATAAAAAAAATTGAAAAGGATATCAATGCTGTGACACAGCCCATGGTGGCGCCAATCAACAAGGACAGCATAAAGATGCCACAGAAGTCACCGAGAGCCTGGAAAAAGGCTGTTAGTTCAAAACCACCCGTGCTCGAGTAATGCTTTCCATAGTTCTGTATAGCGCTATAAATAATACAAAAGAAGAATTTAATATGTACTTGGATGCGAATTTCGAAATAAAATTTTGATGAACTCACCCGCTCAAAACGATAGCAACAGCATCATTCAGCACACTCTCACCAAACACAAGTGCGTACATGTTGACGTCGACTTGAAGATCACTGAAAATGGCTAAAATTGTAAGCGGATCGGTGGGTGAGATCAGAGCGCCAAAGTACAGGGTGTCCAGAAACGTAAAACTGTAGCAAAATAATGAGAATTTTTACTTTTTAGTAGGGACTTGTGCTTGTTAAAATGTTATGAAAACTCGGACCTGTTGCTCAGTGTGGCCGGCCACATTTTAATGGCACCGTACATAAGGGCACCAATTAGGAATGCCGAAATCGTTGTGCCGATGATGGCAAATGTAAGAATCGCTCCGAGATTCCGGAAAAAGTATTTCTAAAACATAATCTTGTTAGGCGTGTCTTAAGCTAAATTATAAAGAAATATATTCAAACCCACCCTCTTCAGTGAGTAGCCCGCATAGAAGATAATCGGCGGTAGAATAATGTTAAAAAATATCTCCGGATCAAAGGTAGCTTTAAGATCGATTTCGTTCTCTTCGAAGTTGATGACCTGTCCGCGAAATGTGTACGCGTACGTCTCATTTGGAATTGTGTTTGGATTCGGTGGTTGCAATTTACCCGGAAACTAAAAATACAAAAAAGTGGTTAAAACGGTACAAAATATTCTGTTGTTAAAAACAAAAACAACATACCTTTAACCACAGTGTGTCTGGTGGTAAACTCTGATTAAATTGTGGATCATTTTCTGCTTCAACATTTAAATGTGTAACCGGTGTCGTTGTGCCCGCGTAGCGAATAATTGCACCGACAATAAGACCTGTAAAACAAACAAATAACTCCGTTAAATTGAGTGTGACTATTTGTAGTGTCATTAAACGTGATAAGAAAAGAAATATGCCGTGAAATAGTTAATTATGCAAAAAAGGTAATTGAATATATAAATGACAAGATATTGTTTAAATATTAGGTTAGTAGCTATACTCGTTTTTTATGGGTCTAGACGAAACATTTAAAAGAAAAAATATTGATCAAGATCATTAAAATAAATATGTAGTAAATAGATATGATTTAGATTTAGAATTTTTGCGCAGTTATATATTTCATTATCGTCTAACAAGATGCAAATAGATTTCCTAAAAGTGATTCATGATTTATATTACTTAAATATCTACTAATATCTTGTATCTTCACACACTGTTGCGCATCTCTGTGCGACACGACACACTACAAACATATACAAACAAACAAAGCATCTCTGAAAAAATCAATATCAGCAACGTCATTTCATGTGCGATTGGAAAATACTCATCGGATTTCCGATACCGCACAAACCAGATATCGACACGTACCATAGATAACGGCCAGTCCAGTCTCGTGTAGCCAGCTAACACGATGATGCTTGAAAAGCCATATAGTTAGTACAGTAAGGGTGAGCAGCCCCGTGTATAGCAACAAATTTAAACTATCAATTCGGTGCATGAGATTGGCCTTCGCGTCCAATTCAATGTCGGTGGCTTCAGCATTGCAAAACAGCTGCCAATTATCACTGATACACACTAAACAAATCAGGAGTATAGCAAACACGGGCTGATTATAGCGGTTCATTTTGTAGACAAGGGTCACCGAAAACGGGGCTCCTTTATGGACACGGTGCACTTTAGGTTGGGCGCACCAAAATAATGTTGATAACGCAAATTCCCACTGAGATCTATATCTACGTTCTATGTACTATGTTGTAGCTCAGCCCGCTCAGGCTGTGTGTAATCTGTTTCTGTTTTTAGTTTTTGTCGGAGTGATTAATTTCACGATTATGTGTGTTTTATGTTTCGTTGTGTTTTGACATTCGTTTTGGACTTTTATATGACACATATGTCATGTGGTTTATTGTTTGTTATTGTTATATTTGCGGTGTTTTATTTGACAGTGTTAATTTTATTCCGGTTTATTAGTTTAGATGAAATTATTAGAATTACCCATCTCCGAAACAAGGCTTATAATAAGCTGAAAACGAACTAATTTAATTCTGCGTACTGCTAATTTAGAATTTTGAAAATTGACATTCAAATTCAAAATTCAGTGGATTCTTTTGACGGTTGTATGCTAATAAAAGTAATACATTTGTTTATATTGGTTTTTCCTAGAATATAACCAAATATGTAAGAAAAGAACAAACTTTGATTTAATTTATTTCGTTGCGTACTGTTAACCTTGTGTGTTTTGTTTGACAGAGAAATTAATTCAATTTGAAATAAACAAATAAAATGCACCTATTTATTATTTTATTTTTTAAACGATTATTTGAAGGGTTTGCGTTCCATTCGAATAAAAATTGAACGAAAATAATAATTAGGACTGGCGCAAAACCCTGGTACGGACTGAATTTTTGTTTTAGTTGGGCTTTTTAAAGGCTAGTTCACAAAAATCACAAAACACATGCAGCTGATTCTAATATACTTATTAATTATTGTTTTCAAATCATGCGTATATTAAAGATTACTGGAAGACTCCATACCCCTTATTAATTTAAATATACTCCTTGGCCTCGTTTAAAGCAGAAGCATTATAAAAGATGATCACTATAAAATATCGTAATACTCCCTTTTAGTATCTGCTGTTGATTAAAAATATATATATATCTGCTTAGCGCACAGCGTCAAAACAATTCCTTATATAAATTTATTTAAAACAAAATAATATATTCATATATTTAAAACCACATCAGATATACATTTTCAGAAATTACTTCGCCGCAGCGGGAATAACATCCGTCTCCATTTTAGCGGCTCCAGCAGCGTCAGCTAGAGCACGTTCGTTCTTCTTCTCATGGTGCTTGGCAACGGCAATCTGTGCTTTGCTCAAGTTAATCTGACCCTCTTTCGCACGGGTCCTCATTTCATCCTCCATTGACCTGTTTACAGTTTTCGATATGATGTGTTTCAGCTTCTGCGATTCAGCAAACTTGTGTTTTTTCGATTGTATTGGAGCCCCTAAAAAACACAGAAAAAGGTAAACAATTAGACATAACCTCAGACAAAATATATGTAGTGTGTGTATTACTCGTTCGGGTCGTAAATGCCTTTCCCTTTTTCTTGGCCTTTACACTGTCCGGAATCCGGTTCTTCTGTTTTAGTTTTCCTTGTGGCATCTTTGTGTAGTTATGATTCTTGGGAAATACTTTATTACTCTATATTTTTTTATTGGCCAGCACACGGACTTCTCACTTCTGGAACGCGTGTTTTATGTTTTCACAACTCGAGCTCACAATATTTTTATTTTGATCAACGAACGATAAATGATAGAACTGTCAGTTAGCCCGAAAAAGTGTGAAATATGAGCCGGTGTTAAGCTAGGCCATTGTTTAATTAAGTTGTCGTTTTTCAATGCCCCTAAAAAATTTTTTTTTTTTTAGCTTTTATTAAATGTATTTAAAATTTATATTATTTTCGTTTTTTTAAAGTATTATATATAAAGTCTTATACATAGAGTGAACACCTAGTTTTCGAATCTTTCTGATAAAATAGCTATGATGTAATCGGTCGAAAGCTTTGCGAAAATATATAGACTACGTCCAACTGTCCACCAGACTCGAAGACTCCGATTGCATGATTGGTAAACTTTTCTAAGCTCGTAGAGGTGTATCGCCCGGTAATGGTGATATTGTCCTTTTCAACATTTTTGTAAAAACACCACATACCATGTAATCAAACAGCTTCGCGATTGCTGGAAGTATAGCTACTCCGCGGTAATTAGTAACATCACTTCTAGAACTACTGGAGAGATATCATCGGGACCCCTGCCTTTACTAACATTCATACTTAAAAGCACTGTGACTACTTCCTGCAGACTGAATTGGATGATACCAATGTCAACACAAAACTTAAAAAAAACATATTGCAAATTACTTTAACATCCGCAGTCTTTACCCCCTTGTGACCCATAATACATAGGATACCATCAGTTTTCTTATTTGAGTTTACGTAAGACCAGATTTTTGATGGATCAGAGACGAGATCACGCTGAGTTTTTACCAGATACTGATTATATAATGTGGTCTGAGACCCGACGCGTCCGTTTGAACTTTAAATAAGCTTTAGACTTTAGATTTCTTAGTCTGAGAAGCGAACGATCATACCAAGCAGGACACGACTAAGTTTGCACGATCTTCTTAGAGACGAACCGATTAAAACCATTGAAAAGCACCTCATAAAATAACTCAAAAGTGTGCACACTTCCAAACAGTCATACACTCTCTGCCAATCAAAAGATTGATAAAAAAATTCAACTGTTCAAAATTGGCCTTCTTGAAATTCGAATTTTATTTTGATTGAAATATGATAAACATCTACTCAACGGATAAGCACATCTTTCAACTTTTATGTTGTCCGAATTACTGCAAAACACTCAATCTAAAAGACGATCCTGAAAATTCACAATACTGTTCTGTTGACGCAGATCTTGGCTCAACAGTGTAGAAAGCATGTTTGTTTCAACGTCCGTCCCAAACTCTGCAGGCAATAAAATATTAGTGCCATTGAAATCAGCCGTCCATTTGACCAGAGGCAAATTGAAATCACCAACTACAGTGTCAGTAATTGATACGTTGATATGACTAAAAAACTTAGTCAATGCATCAACGTACCTAAAATACACTGAATCTGATGCGCCAGAGGGTATATAAAAACAGAAAATATAAATATTTCGGTTGCTGACCAACTTAACGAAGATGATTTCAACAGACTTTGTTTTAGGGACTGCCCTTTCTCTACAGCTATTGAGAGCGGACCTGTCGTACTTATAAACAATATAATCTTGGTTAAACAGCTCACTGTCATAAGAGGATGGAATTAGCCATGTGTCTGTAAGTGCTATGACATAGTAGTTGAACGAAGAACTTGACAGACTGAAATCCTTGATTTTTGATCTCAAACCTCTAACATGATAGTAAATAAAAATAAAAGATTATATAGGAACTAATATTACCGGTTTATGTTTCAAATGAAAAATTGGCAGCTATACGGAGGCAATCGAAATAGAAATGACGTACTCGATGCGCTTTCTGGGCAAAGTCGCCTTTCTCTGGGAGACCGGACAAGCATAATCCCAAGCCGCGTGTGATGTGTCCAGATTGATCCTTAATTGCGAGCCAGCCATCTTGCAATTCGGACACTCAGTGACAGTAGATTTACAC